>JAJIYU010001914.1:0-33161 GCA_030144865.1 Tinospora cordifolia
TCGCAATGACAGCAGTTCCAGGTGATAAATATGCAACATATCCGCACTTCACCTGGGCTTCTCTGTGTAACTGAGAAAGCTGCAATTAGAGAGCAATAATGCAAAATTCTGATCATTTTTCTACCCATTGTCTTGTCTTGAGAAAATTTTCAAACATAAATTTACACATTAATCAGAAGGTTCTTTTGTTCGTTTGAATATAAGTTTAAGAAGAAGAGGAGAGTAGGATGCCATGAATAGCCAAGTTCCTGTGTAGACCTCTTCCAGAACTTAATTCAAATAACAATAAATCTATTGATGATATCTCAGTTAGCCAAACGCTCTGCAGAATTCAAAGTCCTCTCCACAATGTTTCGCTCCCAGCCATTCCATCTAATTTTTCCATAAGACATGCATTCATCCTATTGTTTCCACTAATACTATTGTAATACCCTAGATAATTTTACTAATTTTAAAAATAAAATACTAATAAAATAATTAGAATAAATTTTGGTGACTAAACATGAATAAAGTGATTATTGTTAAAATAATTAAACAATTGAAATTAATAATATTTTAAAAAATATAAGCACCTTATGTAAAAAAAATCTAAGTTAATATTATTTTAAAAATATAAATTAATAATATTTGTGTGATGACCCATGTTTTAGTGTGCAAAATTTTCAAATATGATATATGCATTTTTCTGGAATTTTTAATGGAAATACAATAATTTACATCAATTTTCTCAAATTTATATTATTTATTGGAGAAAATGAGAAAAAAATGGAGAAAATATGTGAAATTAGAAGAAAAAATGAAATTTCTCGAGAGAAATAATTTTTGGGATTAATTATTAAATTTTTAGAATTTTTATGAAATTTTTTGGGCAATTAATGAAATTTTTGGGAAGAAAATGTAATTTTTGAGGAATTACTTAATTTTTGAGAAAATAATTACACAAATGATGAAAATTAGTGCATAAATGAAATTTTGACAAAAAATGATGATTAGATCATTTTTAATAATTTTAAAAATAAAAAATAAAAAATTTTGGTATAAAATACATATATATACGTATATATGTGTGAAATACACAAATAAAAGAAAGAAAAAAAAAAAAGTGGGCAAATTCGCGCACGGGCCAGCCCAGGGTGCCTGGCGGCCCAGGCGCCCCACCCCCTTCTTCATCCCACGAATTTGAGGTATTTTAGCTATTTTTTCTGCGTTTTTGAGATATTTTCCAGCAAAAAAAAAGAAAACATGGGAATCCATGGTTTGATGACCCATGGTTTTGAGCAACCAATAACAGGTGCCACTGGGCATGCAACATGAAGGTTTGGAAGCCACGTGGGTGGCCACGTGCCCTGTTTTCATGCCATGCAAGAGGCTCCCCATGCAACAAAAACCTAAAATTTTGGCTAAGTCCAAAATTTCAGATTTTTGCTCTCATCTTCCAGACCCTAGATCTCTCTCGTTTCTCATCCAAATCCAGTGTTCTATAGCTTGTTTCGAAGCTAATAACACCCTCTACGAAGTCCCACAAGTGGTTTCCCCGATCTCGAAGCTATTTGAAGTGAAAATCATAGAGAAAAGTGTTGTTCACGGAGTTCAAACCCAGAAAAAACCAGAAAAGCTATCTTGAAGCCATCTTTGGAGCTCTGGTTCTTGGACCATTTCAAGTCCGTTTAGGAGGTAAAACCCCTTTTTTTCTTCCTTATCTTGAGTACTTCCATGTACAAGTGGTGAAAATCAAAGATTGAAACTCCCAACCTATTTTATAAGGCCATGAAACTGCCTATCTAGCTAACTGTTTTGACAGTTTCTGCAGAAACTAAGCAACAAGACCAGATTGAGGCTGTGTTTGGAGGACTTGCAGACATCCGTTTGGGTTGAAACCAGAGGTGTTTTAAAGCTCATAGTTGAGGCTACAGAGAGGTATAAAGAGCCAACCCTAAGCCTTTGTATTTTATATGCTATACAATTGCAAAAGTGCCTTGTTAGTTAGGGATTTTAGGACTTAGAATATTTTCTGAAGGAAACCCCTTAGGCTTGCTATGGTGGGACTTGAAATTGAAGATGATTAAGTGATACTTGCTTGCTGTTTTAAATGATAGTTAATAGACACATGTTTAGGGACCTGTAAACTTTCAAAATCAGTAAGATAGTCCCTTTGATCAATGCTGTAGAGAGGAAAGATTGGCACTTGAAACAACTTAGGAAAAAACTTAGAAATCTGAAAAAACTAGTTTCAGGACAGATAAATGACAAATCAGTTGACTGACCAAATCTTAGAAATTTGAGCTGAAATTTGGTCAAGAGGTCCCTGTATGTGCCTATAATATGTGTACCAAATTTCAGGACATTCTGAATTAGGAAAGTAGGCCAATTAATCTTCTAAGTGACTGTCTGTCACAGGGTATACGGGATTCTTGTAATCCCTGTTATTACACCTAGAAACCCTAGTAAACGGTATCCAAAAATCACGAAATAAATTTTAGTGAAAGTTTAGACAGGGTATATCAAATCTGGAAACGTTTACACAAATCCAACGGTTGGATTGGTCACAGGAAATTTGGAAAATTTGATGCCAGGAAGTGTGTACCCAGAAATTCTAGTGACTCAACTGAAAATTCTGAGATTGAATTAGATAGGCAAACCTCTGTGGATTGACCTGAAATTTGGTGGAGTGACTCCTAATTATGTTTAGTTTATGCCTACCAAAGTTTAGAACAATCTGATGTGAGTAAGTGGGTCAAATTAACTAAACAGACACTGTCTGTAATACAGAAACCAAGAACACATAGCCCCTGTGATCTTAGCCCAAATTACTATCAAATGAAGTCCTAAAATCCTGATCTAAAATTCCAGGGAAGGTTTGGGGAATCTAAAACAGATCTGAAAAATTTGGCACAAATCTGACGTACGGATTGTCCGCAGAAAAAATCGGTAAGCTTGCTGTGTAAAGGGAAGGTTTGGGGAATCTAAAACGGATTTGGAAAATTTGGCACAAATTCGACGTACGGATTGCCTGCAGAAAAAATCGGTAAGCTTGCTGTGTAAGAGAGCAAAGAACCCAAATTTGACTAAGTGTTGAGGGTTGAGATTTTGAACAAATCTTGACCCTCTTGACCCAATTTTGACCTGAATGGGCTATGTTGACCCAATTTGGGCATGGATTGACCTAAGGTGACTAGAATGACCATAATAGCCAGAGTTGACCTGAATTGACTAGGTCAGATCGATTGACTGAAACGGCTCGGGTCGATCAAAACTGAGTTGGGACAGTGATATTAGATACTGGGCCACTGTACGCATAGAACTGAGTTTGGGTTTTGATTGATACAGATTCGAAAGAGTATAGCGGGGCTGAACCGGTTGTCGACGGGACATCGGTGCACAGGACCCGAGGTGAGTAGTTTGATTCAGGTGTTTCTATGACTTTTATTCCTTGCATAAAACTTGTATGAAATGACATGGTTTGAATGGTTTCACGGGACTTAGATACATCTGGTTGATTTTAAGATATATAGATGTACACGGGTAGTGAGACCAGAGGCTCAAGGTCCGAGCGCGGGGTCAGGGTATACGATGAGATGAGACTCGGGGTCCGAGCGCGGGGTTAGGGTGTGTAATTAACACACCTAGCTTCCGACCTGCTCGAGTGATAGCACTTGAGGATCGAGCGCGGGGTTAGGATACGCCTAGCTTACGACCCGCTCAAGTGGCCAATACGCTTGACCTACGACCCGCTCGAGCGATGACCATAGGTTGGGTTTTGGTTGAGTTAACCTAGCCTGGATATGTTTTTGACTGGCATGATTTTAAGATAGTTTTGAAACTATTGCACTATTTATAACTGTTTTTATACTATGCCATGCTTTCGAATGTCACATCATTTTATTGCTCATGCATACATGCACTATTTTTTGGAATATTGGTTATGGTTAACATGTTGATCTTTCTACTCACTGAGCCACGTAGATTTTAGGCTCACTACTCTATCACCATTTCAGGTTCTTCAGTGGCAGACAAGGGAAAAGGCGAAGTGATCGCCTGATTCCCTGACGACTCCTGTCCCAGTTTCTTTTTTTTTTGGTCTCCTCCTTTTCATTGAGGTTGGTCATTGTTTTGTACTAGTCAAAATGGTTGAATATGTATTTTGACAGACTATGTAAATGAAATACCACCGTTTTGAATTGTTGCTTGCTTTGCTTATAATTGTTCCAATTATTCTGATATCGTTTCATCGCATGAGATTTGCAAAAAAGGGCTTAACAGCGGTTGGACGAACTCGTCTTAGTGAGAGGGTTCGTCAGGCCGCTGTGCCGGTCGGGCCGCCTTTGACCTAGAGCAAGGGGTCCCGACAATTTGAAAAAATATTGTGTTTATCATTTTAGATTAAGTAGTTTAAATTAATAAATCAAGTTGCTTTAGAGTTGAAATAATTAAATAATCTAATTTAATATTATTTAGAAAAAATAACATAAGCGCATTCTCATAAAAGAAATAAAATAAATTAGTAATATTTAGATCAATAAACAAAAAAAGAAAGAAAAATAGATTTTAAGATAAAAGGAAAAAATTAAAAATACAACCAAGATAATGATTTAATAAAGTATAAATGGTACTTAACTATAATTATAATTTTTATTTAAGATGTGAATAATATATCCCAGATGATTAATACTGTAGATCTTGATTTAGTTTAAATATTTTATATAATATTTAACATGGTTAAAATTGAAATTGGCTATGAAAACTACAAAAAAAAATGAAATATGATGATATACACATCATTAAAATAATATTTTAAAAAATAGTGAACAAGTAAAATAATTTTCTTTTTTAAAAGAAACTTGAGAATATTTTAGAAATATGGTCCAAGATTTCATGATTTCAAAATAAAGGAAGAAAAGAAAAAAATAATAATAAATATAATATATGGAAGACCACAATGGGAGAAAAGGAAAAAAAAAAGCAAAAGAAAAAATAAAAAAAATAAAAAAAATGAAGAACATAAAAAAATAAATAAAAAGAAAGAAAGATACAAAAAGAAATAAGCAGAAAAAATTAAAAAAATTAAAAGAAAGGAGAAAAATATATATATTAAAATAATAAACAACAAGAACAAAAGAAAGAAAGAAAGAAAGAAAATTAGAAATTAAAATAAAGTTAGAAAAAAGTAGTATATGATCAAAGTCGGAAAAAAAATAGATATATGGTCACAGTGAAAGAAAGGAAAAAATATATAATACTATATGACCAAAGTAGGATAAAGAAAAAAAATTAAAGGAAAATAATAATAATAATAATAATAATAATAATAAATGACCAAAGTGGAAAGAAAAGTAAAAAAAAATCTTCATCAATTAAGAGAATATAAGAAATTAAAAGAATTTAAGAAAAAAATAGAAATTTTAAAGATTTTTAGGAATTAAGATTTGAAAACTCCACATTCCTAAAATCTATAAGAAATCAAAGTGCTCTCTCCCTCTCCAATATGTTCTCTCTTTAGTTTTGTTTTTTCTTCTATAGCGTAGTGTTTTCTCTTCTTCGAGTTTTTAGTATTTCACCTATTCTTCACTTCATTCTAAGGAGGCATGGTTTCACTTAAGAACACAAGAATAGTTGAGGTTGACACATCACCTCAATTCTAGAAAAAGTGAGAGAACAAACAAATAAGGTCTCAATTCCAGAAAAGTGAGAATAAACAAATAAGGACTCAATCCTAGAAAAGCGAGAATAAACAAATAAGGAAATTAGCGATTCAAGATGGAAATGAGAACTTGGCTTATTTCAATATTACATGAGTATTAAGTAATAAATGTTGTGTGTTTGAATTTATATTGAATCAGGGGCATGTTAGTATGACTTGTTTGTTTGTTTACTTAATTATTGAATATGTTATGCATGACATAACATATACCACGCATATGAAGTTCTTTTGAATTATTTAATTGCACGTGAAATTATGATAATGGCGATGATTTTGTACACACTAATTATAACATTAATAAAGTTAACAATCTATTTTCTCGGGCAATGTGCTACTTGGAGGCATTGTCAGTAGTTCGAAATTGAGAACGTTGCTTCGGTAATAGAATGAATTAGCCTTATGCAATTCAAAATTTTAGAATGGTGTTGGAATTATACTATAAAGTTTGAATGAAAATTTTAAGAATGCGCGATGTGCAATATTTAGAACAGGCCACTTAGGAATTTCAATTTCTACCAGCACGATTGACTGTATATACTAAAATGTTGATTACTACATTTAATGTTTGTAAGTGTTTGTACATTTGTTACTTGTTCTTGTGCAATTATTGTCATACGACTAGGAAGATCCACTAAGCTCTTAGAGTTCATCCCTTTTTTTTTTTCCTTGCACGGGTACAATGAGTCCTTAGATGTTGCAGTGACTCTGATCATACTCTGTTTAATATTCTATTTAGTTTCTATATATGATTAAATAATTTAGAAATGTTAATTTGAATTTTGGTTATTGAAATAAGGACTAGACGTGGCCCTAACAATGTTTGTTTTGATTCATTTTAATAAGATTATGATTTATTATTGAGTTATTATATATTTTGAGTTGATTTAAGATTTTAAGTAACGTCATGCCTCCTATTTTTAAATTGAATAATGAACTACTGATACATAAACTTAGTAGTTACTTGATAAACTCACTTTTAAAGTTATTCTTTAATATCAAAGTCTATTTTTTTTCAAATATTACTAGTATATTTTAAATATTTTGTTTAGATATAAAAATTATGAGTTAAGCTGATAGTAGATAAGTTTTGTCTCAACTAAAGCTAAACATTGAAAAGAAAATGAGTTATCTCATTCAAAGAGACCGATTATTCTAAATAGACTTTCTCTTGCTGCCTATCTTGAAGGTTGTCCTATTAGTTTATACAAGTGATCAGAGTTGAAAAATACACTAGAAATTAAATTTTTATTAATTAAAATATTTTTATGTATTACAAAATTAAATAATTTAAGAAAAATAAATGATTTTTTTTAAAAAAAGAGTTTTTGGTATAAGATATGATTTTAGGATATGACTAGAATTTTTTTGAAAAAGAATATTTTTAACTCAAAAAAAATTTATTAGTAATGTTTTCAAATACTTGAAAGATTTTCAAAAAATAATTAAACAAAATTATAGTGGTGAAGGATGAGGTGTTAGACTTTGATACTCTACTTCCACTTCGAGCTCATCCGAGTTAGCATCATTTCCAGCCCTATCACTTTCCATTAAATCAAAACCTTGAGCAGATGTGAAATATTTCAAGACTATATATTAGAATTATTTATTGTAATATATGTATAAATCAAAACCTTTAGCAGATATGAAGAATTAGAGATATATTTATTGTAGCAATCTTCATTAAATACAACATCATAGTTAGCCTCTAGTCTCTAGAATTATTGATTATGTGAAATATTTCAAGACTATCAAACACTTATTTCATTTATATTATTTATTTATTCATTTGTATGTACATGTATATATATATATATATATACCACAAAAAGAGAGCCATGGTACGGCAAAGAGGTAAAACAATATACAAGTTGTCTGCAATATCCTAAAGAGTAACTCAAGAATGGACAAAGTTTCCCACCCTCATGAAACCCACAACAATTTTAAATGAAGGCAAAGAGAGAAATAATCCGAACAATGACATATGCATTTTGTTTCCTTTTTCTTTCTTGTTAAGTACCATAAACAATAGCAAAAGCATAAGTCTCCATACCTAAACATTATAATCAGAAAAAAAAAAAAGCATTTGTTGAGAAAAGTATGATAAATTCAAGATAGATCATGTGCTAAACTACTGAACCCTAAACTAACAACACTAGAGCAAATGACCTACATATTGGATACAAGTCAACCAATTGCCCGCTTTGAGTTGCTTTCTATTGATAAAAATCCTAAAAAATTTCTAAAACTTCCTATCCTTGTTGATAGTTGTTATAATCACATATAATATCTTTATTGTTTTTGTGTTGCTTTTATTTAGTTGAATATAATATATACAAGTCATGAGGTAGATTTCAATCATTATGACTATGTTATTGTCGAGAAAATAGGTTGAGTGTGCTAATTAATAGCGTTGTAATTGTTGTATTCTTATACTTAAAGAGAATAAAAGATCAAAGAAATTGTGAGGAGATAATTACTAATAGGATCGTTGTTCTAATTTATTAGAAGCTCGGGTTTCTTCAATTGTGCAAATTTACTTTTCAACCATTTTTATTTTATTTTTTTTATTATATATAAAGTATATCAATATTACAATCAAGAAGATCATGGACTTAAAGATTTGATACCATGGATGCAACTCCTACCCAACTCATCCAAGAAAAATAAAAAAGTATAAATAAATCATATCGTACCAAATAATTACTAACAAAATGGTAATAGATGGGTGTGAACCCAATCGCCCAAATCAATCCACTATTGGTTAAAATTGAATTTTGGTAGTTGGATTTATTATTCTTGTTTTATATATAAAATTTATATAATTAATGGAATAATTTGAAAAAAAAATTGCAAATTTGTACCAAATAATTATCACTTAGTAGGTGAGATCATGACAATGACTCAATTCTTGAACAAGAAAAGAACTACGTAAATCACATCCATCTGCAAATGCATAGGATTGAATATAATTGAAATAATTGAACCAAGTAAAAATTAAAATGAATTCATAAAATAATTGCAAAAGCAAAAAGGTTGCTGAGTTGGGTGTAGTGAATTGAAAAAATCAGTATTAAATAAGCTAATACTTACAAGCTAGAGCTAAGAATTCATCATATTTGATCAGTGATTCAATATTAATTAAGTTAACACTTAATAATTATTTATTGTGAACTATTAAACTGGGTTAAACTGTAACTGTTGTGTACAGTAAAAGCAAAAATATATCAAAGGACTGCACACACTCAAAAAAATCAATGATCTAAATAAATGCAAGCAATCTCACATACAAAAATAAACAATCTATAAAAATAGGTATTCACAAATATCAGTGTATTAACTAGCTGAAAATATAAATAAGTTACAATCTATAATAAAAAAATATCTAAAATTTTTCAGAAAAAGTGTTTTTACACAAATATTAAATTCTTATAAATATAACTCTCCATGTATCTCATCAATAATTTATACAATAATATAAGTTTTAATTAATTTTTTAAAACATAAAACTAATTAAGTTTTTAAAATCAACTAGAAAACTAATACATAAAAAAAATTGTATAGAAGTAGACTTATATGTTAAATGCATTGAGTCACCAATATCTAACATTAACTTAATTAAAGTGATTTGATTAAGGCAATTTGAAATTAGTGCCTTCTTTAAAAATATTGTTGGTTTTGTTTTCCAAAAATTAAAGGAGAATGTTGATTTAATTATAAAATGAAGCAACTATATTGACAACTCTACATTTATATTCATTAGATCTTTTTTTTTTTTTTTCACAATAAGATGAGCATAAATATATAGTTTCACTCGAAATTATATATTTTTAAAAAATTAAATTAAAATTTTGCTAAAAAATCTTATGTTGAAAAATACACTTTGAAATGCTAAAAGCAATTTTTTAACCTCTAATTTTACACAAACAAATGTCTAATCTTATGTTGAAAAATACCCTACGTGCAACCATCAAAACAAATGTCTAATATTCCATTAAGGAAAATAGTTTGAAAATTCAAACCTCTTTTAAATATGCATTAAAATGGTTGGATGAAAGCTTTCTGATGATATAATACTCAGGTATAATAATTTTTTCTATACGTCATATTTATAAATATTTTCTCTATACATCATGTTTACAAATGTTTGAACCTCTAATTTTACACACTATTAAAGATTTTTTAAAAAAGAAATTAAAAAAAAGAAAAAAATAAACCCTTAGCCTAAAGAAGTCCATTAAATGAGTAGATATGTAGTTATGAAGACACTTTTTATGAAGTAACCGATGCTCTTTTTGTTCAAAATCTGGACTATATGGGGTAAGAAAGTTCATATAATGCACTTAATTAAAATTGAAAAAGCAGTTTGTTCAAACAACGAAATCAAAATTCAATATACCACATTCAACAACATCTACATCTTTTTTAACCGAAAGTTTATAAAAATAGCATCTTGTGATAGAAAATAAGTACTCAAAATCACCACGAGTAATTAAATAAGTGAAAATTAAAATGCATATATGTCATCTACTATTCTTTATATAAAGTTTTATCAAAGATTGGTGCAAGATTGATGGAATAGTCTCAATGAATACACCTTTTAATTTTTTTTATAAGAAGTAAAAAAGTTAGAACTTATACATTTCCATTAAAAAAAGGTTATGAGTCCTTTCCATCAAACTACCAGGAACCAACTAAATATGATTTTACCAAAATACCTTTATATTAGATAATAACATAAAGTTTTATAAATTAAATAAAACCAAAATATGTATATTTTAAAACTATCAGCTAAAAAAAGTAAATAAATTATTGAAAGTAAGAAAAATAGATAATAGTCACCACCTAGGTAAAAAAAAAAAACTACTTCTATCAAATGATGTGTCACGTAAAAATAATATAATAAATAAGAGTTCAAAGAATTGGTTAGAATAACAATTTTATTAAAATTTTAAATGAGTATGGCTAGGTTTATGTGTCAATAGCAAAAGTGTATAATATATTGCAATACACTACCTAGGTAAAAGATCTAAACTTGTGAGTTTCGGTGTGGGCCCATCCCTAGATTTAAGCCGGAAACGAAAGCCATTTTGAAGCTGTGCTGGAAAGCTGCAAGACGTACAAATGTAATCACAGAATTGGTGAGTGTGCATTGTTGACCACAAAATATGAATATTATAATACGAAAATTCCCCTTGTTTCAAACCACGTAAGATATTTGTCCGATCATATACATTTGTCTCCGTAAGCCAATATTAGCTAGGTTTTTTCTTTTTCTTCCATTATTGTTATAGGTCTACTACGATCAAGTTGGAGAGAGTTTCAAATACAAATAAATGTTGCAAGTGTCACTATCGATGGAAACAGGACTTTGTACGATCATGCTTAAGATAAATCTAATTAAAAATGGGCTGCAATTTTTGAGCTTTCCAAGATCATCCACACGCATCTCCGTCTAGCAGCTCTGATTTGATTAAACGCGCTTGGGAAGTGGAAATAAGAAAGAATCTCAAAAGATGATATAAGAGACCTTTGAAATCCTTCGTTAATTTGTCATTACCCAATACCCTTCCTTAACAGTTGATTCGCTTCCTCTTGTTTGTTCTTCATCTCGAGTAGTCATCACAAGCTGATCAGAACCAATTAATGGCTGAAGAAATTTTTACTCCTGGAGTTGGAGAACTGTTGAAGGAATTGACAGTGCTAGTTGCTGATCAGATCAAACTCGCTTGGGGTGTCAAGGGAGATCTTAAGAAGCTTCAAAAGACCTTGTCCGTGATCCAAAATGTGTTACAAGATGCTGACGACAATCAGCAAGCAAACCACAAACAAGTTGGTGAATGGTTGAAAAGGCTCAAGGATGTTGCCTTTGATGCCGAAGATGTGATGGATGAATTCTCGTATGAAGATCTGCGACGGAGATTGGAAATCCAAAATCGGCTAAAGTCTACATTGCGCAACTTTTTTTCTAGATCAAATCCGTGTGCTTTTCGTTTCAAGATGGCCCATAAGATCAAGGATCTCAATGCTGCATTTGTTGAAATTGTGGAAGACATGAAAAAATTAGAAATCATAAGGAGAAACACCGTCATTCCTGCTCCTGCTGGCGATCTTAATGAAATAAATAGCAATAGAGAAACAACCTCCACTGTTACTCTTTCCGAGATCGTGGGAAGAAAGGAAGATAAAGAGAAGCTTGTTGATATGCTACTAATTGATCCACGTAATGAAGATGATCAGCTGCTCTCGGTCATTCCCATTGTTGGTATTGGAGGACTCGGCAAGACTACTCTTGCTCAGTTAGTTTATAATGATGTGCAAGTTCAAACTCACTTCACGGATCTAAAGATGTGGGTTTGTGTTTCTGATGATTTTAATGTCAAAAAGCTCGTAGGAGACATCATTGAATCTGCTGGTGAAAGTAGGCTTGACAGTGCTTCAACACTGGAAGCGATGGCAGACAAACTGCGACAAAAATTGGGTGGGAAGAAATTCTTACTCGTGCTAGATGATGTTTGGAATGATGATCGTGATCTATGGGACGCTCTGAGAAAACCACTACTCTGTGGTGCTAAAGGTAGCAAAATCATAGTGACCACACGTTCCAACGAGGTCGCGAACATCATGGGAACACTTCCTGTGCACAGATTGCCTGCTTTATCTGATGATGAATCCTGGTTGTTATTCAAGCAAAGAGCATTTGGAGTTTCACAACGAGGAGGAGCTGAAGAAACACAAGAATTAGTTCCTATCGGCAAGAAGATTGTTGAAAAGTGTAAAGGAGTTCCACTTGCAGTTAAGGCTATCGGAGGCATGCTATCCTCTAAGAGAGGGAAAACAGAGTGGTTATCAATTCTAAACAATGATCTTTGGCGTTTACCGGATGATAAGAACAAGATCTTCCAAGTATTGAGGTTGAGTTACGATCATTTGCCATCTCATTTAAAACAATGCTTCTCATTTTGTTCTATATTTCTCAAAGATGAATTTATAAAAGTAGAAAGACTCATTCGATTATGGATGGCTGAAGATCTCTTACAAACAGTACAAAAGGAAAACATGCAGATGGAAGATGTTGGGTATGAATATTTTCAGGAGTTATTCTCAAAATCTTTCTTCCAGTTATACAAGGATAAGGAACAGCATCCAGGGGATAAAATTTCTTATTGCAAAATGCATGATCTTTTTCATGATTTGGCACAGTTAATCTCACGATTTGAATGCTGTGTCTTTGATGCAAAGAATAAAAATGACATTTCTAATATGCGACGCTTGCGAGTAGAGCTGGAGCTTTCTGAAGAAGAAGAAGAAACCGCAGAAATCCCGATAGAGCTAGGCACGGCAAAGAAGTTGCGTGTACTTTGTATTCAGGGTTTTGGAAGAAGGAAAATTGGGAATGTCTCCCTGCTTATGAATCTGAAAAGCTTACGTGTGCTCTCTCTGCAAAGCTTACGGATTTGGAATGAGGAGTTGGCAGATATGATAGCAAAATTGAAGCATTTAAGATACCTTGAAATTGGAGACGTTGAGGAGTATGATGACGTGTTAACCAAATGCATCGCTAGGCTCTATCATTTGCAAACAATTAAAGTTACGTCTTGGGTTAAACTAAAGCTGTTTCCAAGAATAGAAAATTTGATCAACCTAAGACATTTAGACATAAGATATGGTAGATCTTCAACGAGCTCTATGCCAAAAGGGATTGGGAAACTGAGATTTCTGCAAAGTTTGTCAGTCTATCAAGTTGGGACAGAGAAGGGTCGTCGTATTGAAGGGTTGAAAGAATTGGACCAGATCAGAGGTGAACTGCGTGTTGAAGGTTTAGAGAATGTGAAAAGCAGAGAAGAGGCAATGAAAGCAAATTTAAAACAAAAGCGATTTATTAGCAAACTAGATCTGCATTGGAGTGAAGAAAGGGAGAACAACAACTATGATGATGTGTTGGAGGGCCTCGAACCTCATCCTGATTTGAAAGAGCTGAATATTAAAGGATTCAAGGGTGTGCGGTGGCCTAGATGGCTCACCCATCAGATGCTTCCCAATTTGGTCTCCGTTTCTTTAGATACTTCCAGAAACTGTAAGGATCTTCCAGCATTTGGTCTCTTTGCAAGTCTTCAATCTCTCAAAATTACTGGAATGGATTCACTACAGTGCATTGGCATCGAGTTCTACAGAGGTACTGTAGCACGCTCACCGCCACCATCCTTCCCTTGCTTAAAAACCCTTGAGCTTCATTGTTTGTGGAATTTAGAAGAATGGGTGGAACTGCCTGCCTCATCATCATCATCACCATCATCATTGTCATCCTCTTTTCCTTCACTTGAAATTTTAACTATCAAGCATTGTCCTAAGTTGAGAACTATGCCAACTTTCTTTCCATCCATAAGAAACTTGAATCTCCGTTATAGCGATAGCGTTGTAGAGATGATGTTGGGGAAATGTGAAGATGATGATGAAGATGAAAACAGCAATAATATTCGAGAACTAATCCCTACATTTTCGACCAATCTTCGACAGCTATTCTTCAATCACGATAACTTCCCATCTCTGTCCAAATGTATTCAATACTTCACTGCTCTTGAGAACCTAGTCATATGCGACTTTCCTAACATGGAGGCTTTGCCAGAGTGGTTAGGAAACTTGACTTCACTTCAGCGACTGCTAATACAGCATTGTAATCGACTAGCGTATTTGCCTTCAGCTGAAGCAATCAGAAGACCCTGTAAACTTGATGTGATTAGCGTTTGTTGTTGTCCACGTTTGAGTGAAAGGTGCACCACGGACCAAGGTCAAGAGTGGTACAAAATCTCTCACCTTCGCTATCTTCCGATGGTAGGCAGTCCACAGCTTTCATGTCCGGTTCGTATTTTTCTTTTTTTTTTTTTATATTCCAGTTGAATTCTTATGTTCATTTCATATTCAAATCATCAAATTTGAGGTCTGAAAATATCATATAAATTTCATTTTCAACATTACATTTTACTTTTGATAGATATTTAAACCATTAGAACAAAAAAATATTGGACAACTCAAAATACGAGAAGATTGAGTTTGTAGTTTAATAATAATATAAAACAAATAAAATAAACATTTTACTTTTTATAGTTGTCATTTGGCCTGTAGCTTTATCTAGTAGGATTTAGGTAATTAAATAAATTAAGTTTATTTTAAGAAACCAATATAGGTAATTTGGATATGACTTTTGTAAGAGTTAAGAGAAGAATAAATGAATATTTATATAACTATATTTCTTCCTCTTTTTCTTCTCTCTTATCTGTTCTTTCTTTTTTGCATCAATAAGTTATATATCTATAGAAACTAATTCTTCAGTTTAAGCATTCCCTTTCTTTCTCTTGTGTTGTAGTGTAATACCCCAGAATCTTACGAACACGTACACGTCGCAATTAAAATAAAAATATAAAATTAATTTATCAAGAAATAAATGAATTAAAACCATTTTTTATTTAAATATATGCATAGACTATGGTTTAAAAAAATAAATAAAATATTAGTTGATGGAAATATTAGTAGATTTAAAATCAAAGATTAATTTGAGAAATAAAACTTAATATTGATTGATCAAAATATTGGTCGATTAAAGTATTAGTGGATTGTGACCACTGGATTATGTTGCCCTTTCTTAGACAGTAATCCCACGGTATAGTCTAGATTGCATACCTAGAGTACTCGCCTTTGGTATAGATAGCGCTAATACCTGGAGAGGTCACATCATGATGATAACGTTGGATTGCAATACCTGGAGAATCATGATCGTACATCTGGATTGTGTATTGGGAGTCACTCAATGGATTACAGGAAATATCGGGAGTGGATTCTCTTTTAGCACTAGGATTATGACCAGACAAAATAATGTTTGCAACACTTAATGCTTGAAAATGCTTGTAATATTTTGAATCTTAGTTTGTATAATGTTGATGATGTGTAGAAAGGACCTACTAGGCTTTCAAGCTTACTCTCATTTTTTTTCAGGAACATGGGGACGTAGCGTGCAGTTGTCTATGTCGAAAGCCTATTGCTTTTACTTGGAAATATCCAGAATAAGAGGTTTTAAAGGTTATATTTCATTTATCTCATTTTGTAACCGAATTGGATGTATGTTTCTTTTGATTTTAATATCGCTACTTTACATGTATTATCTTGGTTTTAGGATATTATACCGGCTTGGGCAATATAATTTGATTTTAATGATTTCATCCGCTATAGCAATTACTCTGATGATTTTACATTATTTGTTACATGAATTTCTGATGAAATGATTGAGCTTGTTTAAATACTTCATTGACAAGAATTTTATTTGATATTGGTTTAACACACTTTTCCTAAATTGAAGAGATTTAGCTTAGAAACACTTTTCTTGAACTTAAGATTTATTTGAAAGTCAGTGAAGTAAGAGATTGTTTCAGAAAGTTGACAACTCAGTTCTCCGGAAAGGATAACTTGATGATTACGTACCGAGAAATCCGAACTTGAAATCGAGGTGTCCATATAGGCCTTGAACTATGTAATTTCTCCCATTTATTTTCTACCAATTCATTACTACCAATGTCTAATGAATGATATATATATACACATACAGTTATTTATCTCAAGGGTTTTGAACAGTCTTTAATTTGTGTTTCATATCTTTTAGGTGATGGGAGGAATTTAGTCATCAACACAAAGACAGATGTGCTGCTACTACTTGCTTTACTTGCCTGGTAGTTTTTAATAATATTAGTTATTACAGTTGTGTTTGGATTTTAACTACTATTCCTTTTAAGTGATAAATATTTGTCTGTAAAATAAATGTGAACAGATCAAAAAGCTTCGAGTTTATTGTGTGATATGTAATTTTTTTTTGGGAGGGTTTGACGGTGTGAATCTCGTTGTGATTGTTATTTGTAATTGCTTATTTTATGAATAAATGAGCAAATAAATTTATTATTCTCATCAAGTGTTGGACTGAAGGTATATTACCTATGGCTTGTGATGTTACTGATTTTGATGGCCACACAAAAGTATAAGTAAATTTTTCTTTGAGTGGGTGCATTTAGAATAAGGCAGATGTAGAATAAACCATGACATACACGCCCATGATTCATTGGGTTGAATCTCCCACGGAAAAATATTAGTGGGTTTCGCCTGGATAAGTTTAGCAAGAGGCACAAGTATAGTCTCTCATGCCTCTTTGTCAAATACTTTGAAGAGTTACAATTTTCTATATGAAATGTTTTATTTAATACTATTTTTTTGCAACAAATAATCTATAAATAATGTATCAGAAACAAACAAGCAAACAAAATGCAAGCGCTGCATGGGCGAGCAAATAAAACTCCATTATGGCTGAAAAATATGAGGTTGGTATATTTGCAATCTGGTTTATAACACGATGTTCAAACCTTACTCTTTATTTTGCAGTTGCAATTAGCAATTCAGCACTTTTGGCCTCAAACACTACTAATTTCCCAAACAGGGACACAGAGAATTTAAGAGTGCAACACTGGTGAAAACTGGTACAAGGAAGACAGAGCTTGCATTTTTCTCGTGCCATAGAAGAATCGCAATGACAACAATACCAGGTGATGAATATGCAATATATCCGCACTTCACCTGGGCTTCTCTGTGCAATTGAGAAAGCTGCAACTGGAGAGCAGTAATGCAAAATTCTGCTGATCATTTTTTTATCCATTGTTTGGTTCTGAGAAAATTTTCAAACATAAACAACGTTAAATGAGCAAACCTCCGTAAACTGGATTTGTTTCATTTGAACATAGAAGCTAGTATAATTAAGATGGAAGGAAGGAGATGCTAGCTTGTTTATCCAATGAAACAAATAAGTGTTTTGCAGGAAAATTTCTTTTAAAATCTTGCTCAGCTGGGCTTTATATATATGCTGCACATTGTTCTCCATATGCCATACCTTGTCACTGAAGTCTTTGTCTCTCATTGTAAAGCTTGGTGTTCAGCTCACAATTTTTTTTATCTTTATCATCCTGCAATGGAAAAGACGAATGCAAAAGTATGAGTTGCCATATTGAATAAAAAGCAAAAAAGAAGAAGATGATGGAAAAAAAAAAAAGAAAGAAGAAGAAGAAGAACATGCAATGTATAATTTAATACATTGCTTCACTTTTATATTTTTGTATAATTTAATGAAATACAACGTAAATACATAAAACAAACATAGTAATAATAAACATGAATTGGCATTTAATATGATGCAATCATAAGTTATGCTTGATTGTCGCCCACTAAAGTATATTACAAAAGCAATCACAATGAAAGCTATACATTTTACATTACAATTTAAAAAAATGAAAGCTATACGAATATAACCATACAACTCGTACTTGTTACTATATATATATATCTTATAGATATTATACTATAAGATATTATTATAGATATTATACTATAAGATATCATTATATTTAATTATAGATATTATACTGTATCTTAGAGATATTACGATATCTTTTATTCCTTTCCTCTTTTAGCTCTTGTACAACTATAAATACCCTCTTTTTGTAACTATTTTATTCATTCAGAATTCAATATATTTCAATTCATATCATGGTATCAGAGCCAGGTTCTACATGATTCTTTCTTTAGTTTTTTAGCAATCCGCCGGCCAGTTGGCCGGCAGAATTCAGTAAAATCACGACTTCTTATTTTTGGGATCTTGCTTGCCATCTACTCGCCGCCATTGCCGCTTGATCTACTCGCCGCCACCGCCGTCATCTTCACCTTGCTGTTGCTAGGTTTCGCAATGCCTATTGCTGTTGGACTAATTTGCTCATGGTCGCTTATCAGATCGTCCATCAGATCTGTTCTGTTCACTGTCGTTTGCACCGTCACAGCCACTGCTCCACCGCTGCACCTCTGTTCTGCTGGTCGTTCCGCAGCTGCCTGTTCTGTTGGTCGTTCCACCGCTGCAACCAATCTGATTGAATCCAGAATTTTTGCTCACCATCTGTTCGTGCTTCTTCACTTGCTGTTGGCCGTCGTGGCCATTCTGCTTATCGCCAATTGTTACTAGTGCTGGTCCGTCGAAGTCTTTGCTGCTGTGCAGCCGACCCTGCCATATCTATCGTATAAACCTGAAGTTTATATGATATCATAATATTATATTATATAAACCTGAAGTTTATATAATATTATAATATTATATTTATTTTTTTATGCGCTAACTATTGCGTTTGTTATGCTACGGTATCTCCCGTATCGCATCTTTTATGCCACGGTATCTCCCGTGCAGCATCCTTTCTTGTGCACTAACTATTGCGTTCGTTATGCCACGGTATCTCCCGTGCTGCATCCTTTCTTGTGCGCTAACTATTGCGCTCGTTATGCCACGGTATCTCTCGTGTCGCATCTTTTCTTGTGAGCTAACTATTGCGCTCGTTATGCCACGGTAGCTCCCGTGCCGCATCTTTTCTTGTGCGCTAACTATTGCGCCTACATTTTGTTGACAAACTCAAGATGATTTCTTCTATCACCTGGAGTTTGAGGGGGGATGTTACTATATATATATATCTTATAGATATTATACTATATCTATAAGATATTATTATATATATTATACTATAAGATATCATTATATTTAATTATAGATATTATACTGTATCTTAGAGATATTACGATATCTTTTATTCCTTTCCTCTTTTAGCTCTTGTACAACTATAAATACTCTCTTTGTGTAACTATTTTATTCATTCTGAATTCAATATATTTCAATTCATATTAGTACTAGTACTTAATACTTGTTTTTCAATCAAGCACTAAAATAAATCCTTCAAACCTAATAAGAAATAGAATGCCTTGAGATAGAAAGAAGAAGAAAAATATAAATGACTGCAAATCTCAAAGCTCTCCAAATTGATTTGTTCAAATTACTTTGTCACATTAATTATAAATTCTTTTGTTCTTTTGAGCTTAGCTTTCTGAAGAAGAGAGAATTAGAATGTCCTGAATGAACTAAGTTTCATTGAGACAGAATGAAGAAAAATAAATCACTGCAACAATTTTGGTAGTTAGCACCAAAAATATTTGTTGATAAAAACTAATTTTTTTGTTGCTAAACTTTTTCAGCCAAAAAGAGATGTTGCTAAATTCATTCCTGATAATGCGTTGCAGTGATATTTTAACAACAAATTTTAAGCTTATTACTAATGGCTTTTGTAGCACCAATTTTCTTTTGTTGCTAAAAATCATTTTAACAACATTTTTTTTGTTGCTAAAAACTAGTTATAGCAACAAATTACTTCATTGCAAAAAGTTTGATTTTAACAACAAACTTACTTTGTTGATAAAAATTTAAGTTTTAGCAACAAACAATCTAATTTTAATAACATCATTTTTTATTGCTAAACTTTGCCTTTAACAACACTTATTATTATAAATAATTGTTTCTAGTAACAATTACAACACTTATTATTGCTAAACTATGCCGTTAACAATAATTTTTATTTATTTGTTTCAACAGCAAAATTTATTGCTAAAAATGCATTGTAGCAATATTTATTACAAAAATTAAAAATCTCAACAAGCTGAAAATTAAATCGATGATATTATAAAATATCATCACCTTGAAATAGAACAATTTCGATGAAAAAGTTTTACAAATTTCAATAAAAAAAGAAAATATACAATAACTATACAGAGTTTGCTTGGTTCTTTGTGTCGGTGACATCTCTCTCTCTCTCTTTAACTTTTTTAGTAAACTTTTCAGCTTCTTTCATCATCCTCTCAGCCTACAGGTCACAAGCAACACGCATTCAGTTGACAACAATATAGACACATGAATTTATTACTTTAGCATCCAACAAGCAGTTACCTTTGCATTTCTCTCAACAATTCCTTGTGGTTCCAATGTTGGAAGGAAACTTGAGAGAGTGAGAAACTAAAGTTATTTTAAATAATTTTCTGCAAACACAGTCACATGTATTTGACAAATAGAAAACAGATCCTTCAACGAAAACCATTGGCAAGATCTTACTCATTTGATTGGGCAATCACCAAATTAACAAACAAGAGCATTATCAATTTGAGACTCTAAATATGAAGACCATATTCATACATAATAAAATTTTGTGCTTTTCGTTTGAAGATGGCCCATAAGATCAAGGATATCAATGCTGCATTTGATGGCATTGTGAAAGACATGCAAAAAATAGAGATTATAAGAAATCAATTAGCTGCTCCTGCTGGTGATCTTAATGGAATAAATAGCGATAGAAAAACAATCTCCACTGGTGATCTTTCCGAGATCGTTGGAAGAAACGAAGATAAAGAGAAGCTTGTTGCTATGCTAATTGATCCAAATAATGAAGATGCTCAACTGCTCTCGGTCATTCCCATTGTTGGTATGGGAGCAGTCGGCAAGACTACACTTGCTCGGTTTGTTTATAACGATGCGCGAGTTCAAACTCACTTCCCCGGTCTAAACAAGTGGGTTTCTGATGATTTTAATGTCGATAAGCTCGTAGGAGACATCATTGAATCTGCTGATCAAAGTAGGCCTCACAGTGCTTCAACACTAGAAACAATGGTAGAGAAACAGCGACAAAAATTGGGTGGGAAGAAATTCTGCGCTAAAGGGAGCAAAATCATAGTAACCACACGTTCAGATGAGGTCTCGAACGTCATGGGAACACTTCCTGCACACAGATTGCAAGCTTTATCTGATGATGAATCTTGGATGTTATTCAAGGGAAGAGCATTTGGAGTTTCACAAGGAGGAGGAGCTGAAGAAACACAAGAATTAGTTGCAATAGGCAAGAAGATGGTTGAAAAGTGTAAAGGAGTTCCACTTGCAGTGAAGGCTATTGGAGGCATGCTATCCTCTAAGAGAGGGAAAAGAGAGTGGGAATCAATTCTAAACAGCGAACTTTGGGATCTACCAGAAGATAAGATTAAAATCTGTTGAGTTTTGATCATTTGCCATCTCATTTAAAACGATGCTTCTCATTTTAAAAGAAAAACATGGAGATGAAAGATGTTGGATACGAATGTTTTCAGGAGTTACTGTCAAAATCTTTCTTCCAGTTAGACGAGGATGAGTTAAAGCTTCCAGGGGATAAAATTGATTATTGCAAAATGCATGATCTTTTTCATGATTTGGCACAGTTAATTTCACGATCTGAATGCTTGTCTTCGATGAGAAGAACAAAATTGACATTTCTAAGATGCCACACGTGCGACGCTTGCGACTACAACTTCCTTCTGCTGAAATCACAGAAATCCCAAAAGAGCTAGGCATGGCTAAGAAGTTGCGCATAATTTTTAGTGACGGTTGGGTTAATTATGAAACTGTGAATGTCTCCCCGCTTATGAATCTCAAAAGCTTACGTGTGCTCTCTGTAAGTGGGATTTGGAATGAAGAGTTGGCAGATATGATAGCAAAATTGAAGCATTTAAGATACCTTGAAATTAAAAGATTTTATGAGGATCCCGTAGGGTTAACCTCATGCATCACTAGGCTCTATCATTTGCAAAGAATTAAATTTCCGGATTTTATGAGAGTGAAGCAGTTTCCAAGAATAGAAAATTTGATCAACCTAAGACATTTTGACATGCATTTACCTGAAGTTTCACAGAGCGCTGAAATGCCAAAAGGGATTTTGAAACTGAGATTTCTGCAAACTTTGTCATTCTATCGAGTCGGGAAAGAGGAGCGCTGTCGTATTGAAGAGTTGAAAGAATTGGACAGCGTTAGAGGTAAACTGCATATTGACCGTTTAGAGAATGTGAAAAGCAAAGAAGAGGCGATGAATGCAAATTTAAAACAAAAGCGATTTGAAAGAGTTGAATATTGAAGGGTTCTATGGTGTGCGGTTGCCTGGATGGCTCACTCATCAGATGCTTCCCAATTTCGTCTCCGTTACTCTAGTGTTTCTCACAAAGTGTGAGTGTCTTTCAGCATTTGGACTCTTTACAAGTCTTAAATTTCTTTCCATTAGTGGAATGCGTGCATTGGCATCGAGTTCTATGAAGGTACTGTATCACATTCGCCGCCGCAACCATCCTTCCCTAGCTTGAAAATCCTTTTGCTTGAGCATTTGAAGAATTTAGAAGAATGGGAGGAACTGCCGACCTCGTCATCATTTTCATCCTCTTTTCCTTCACTTGAAATTTTAACTATTACCTATTGTTCTAAGTTGAGGACTATACCAACTTTCTTTGCTTCCATAAAAGAGTTGAATCTCCAAGATAGGGATAACGTTGTAGAGATGACGTTGGGAACATGTGAAGAAGAAAAAGAAGAAAATAGCAATAATATTCGAGAACTAATCCCTACATTTTCTACCAATCTTCGACAGCTATCCCTCTATGGCAGTACCTTCCCATCTTTGCCCAAACGTATTCAATGCTTCACTGCTCTTGAGCGCTTAGTCATACGCAGTTTTCCTAACATGGAGGCTTTGCCAGAGTGGTTAGGAAACTTGACTTCCCTTCAGGAACTGGAAATAGCGAATTGTGAACGATTAATGTATATGTCTTCAGCTGAAGCAATGAGAAGACTCTGTAAACTTGTTAACCTCTACGTTGTTGGTTGCCCACTTTTGAGTGAAAGGTGCACTAAGGACCAAGGTCAAGAGTGGTACACAATCTCACATTCCAAACATTGAAATCAATTATTAAAACATTCAAAAGGATTGATGTCAGGTTTGTGTTCTTTTTTAATCCATTTGTATTCTTATATTACTTTCATATACAAATCATCATATGTGAAGGTCTAAAAAGTATCATATAAGTCTTCTTTTCAACACTAACTGTTACAACATATGATGTAAGATATTTTTAAACTATTAAAACAAAAAAATTGTTGGACATCTCGAAATACAAGAAGATAGAGTTTGTAGTTTAACAATGATATGAAATAATAAAATAAACATTTTAGTTTTTATGATTGTCATTGAGCCAGTAGCTTTATCTAGTGGGATTTAGATAATTAAATGAATTAAGTTTTGTTTTAAGAAATCAAGCTAGGTAATTTGGATATGACTTTTGTAAGAGTTAAGGAGAATAAATGAATATTATATATATATATAATATTTTTTCTTCTTTAGATAATATATATATATATATTAACTATATTTTTTCTTCTTTTTCTTCTCTCTTCTCTGTTGTTTCTTGTCTGCATCAATAAGTTGTATATCTAGATAAACTAGTTCTTCTGATTAAGCATTCCTTTTTCTTCTTCTGTGTTGCAGGCCTTGATCTATGTAATTTCTACCTTTTATTTTCTACCAATTCATTACTAACTACTATCTAATGAATATATATACACAGTTATTTATATCAAAGGTTTTGAACAGTCTTTAATTTTTGTCTCATATTTTTTAGGTGGTGGGTGGAAGTTAGTCACCAACAAAAAGAGGGATGTGCTGTTGCTATTTACTTTACTTGTGTGGTGATTTTCAATAATATTAGTTCTTAGAATTGTGTTTTGATTTTAACTACTATTTCTTTTAAGTGAGGGATGTGCTGCTGCTGATATTACTGTAATTTTCAATAATATAAGTTGATTGCATGATAATTAATTAATTAATTTTTTTTAGGGTTTGATGGTGTGAATGATGTTGTGATTATAGTTTGTAATTGCTCATTTTATGAATAAATGATTAAATAAATTTATTGTTCTCATCAAGTGTTGGGGTGAACGTATATTACTTATGGCTTGTGATGTTACTGATTTTGATGGCCATATTGGAATGTGTAGGCACAAAAGTATAAGTGAATTTTCTTTCCAGAGGGTGCATTTAGAATAAGGCAAATGTAGAAGAAGCCATGATCTACACGCCCATGATTCATTGGTTTGAATCTCCTACGAAAAAAGATTAGTGGGTTCCGTGTGAATAAGTTTAGCCAGAGGCAGAAGCATGTTATCCCATTCCTCTTTGTCAAATACTTTGAAAATTTGTAATTTTCTATAAAAATGTTGTATTTTATACTAATTTTTGCAACAAAGAATAAAAAAGATAATGTTTAAAAAACAGAAAACGAAAAAAAAGAAAACAAAATGCAAGCCTTGTATGAGCAAGCAATGGAAAATATGAAGTTGACATATTTGCAAAGCCAAATCACAGTTGCAATTTGGTTTATAACAACTTGAACGAAATACTCCCGCCACCACCACCACCATCCCTTTTCATGGCAAAGCGTGAAAAATAGGCGGGTGCAAAGTGAGTGTGTTCAGCAATGGCAGATGCTCTCCCAAGTAGCTGTAAATAATCCTTTCAAGAACTTTAAATATTGCATTTGATGACTAGTAGTATCTCATATATATTAAAAAAAAAAAAACAAATAAAGTTTCAAAAATGACTGATGCAGTTGCGTTCAGTTAAAGTAGCCCATCAATTCATATTTCTAAAGTTCCTTGCAAGTAAAGATCAAAAGAAGTTGTCACTACAAAAAGTAAGGTTATACGTACATCATACATATCTTCATAATAAAATTGAGAGCAATGAGTGTATGTAAAACATTTTTCTATTATAAACAAGATTGTGAAAAAATTCAATAAAGTATGCTTACACCATACAGGTAGGTGCCTTCCATTGATTTCTTTTCATGTGCCAAGGTAATCATTAACATCATCAAATGTTAAGTTGTAAAACAAGCAGTGCATGTACATTCCCCTATATACACTAAGCATTTCACTGCAGAGGCTTAAATAGCTCTCACATTTCACTAGTTTATTATATACTATGCTACATCTCTCTCTACTCCCTCCTCCCACCACAAAAATTATTAAAGAATTATTTGTAAAAGAAGGAAAAATATATGGGTATATGATGATTCATATCTGTAACATTTAATGGGAAAAAACAACATTTAACCCTGACTCTACCATGTAGGAACTCCGACTCATCCCTTGAAGCTCATCCCAAAATGACATTTTCTTTTGATTCAATCTGACTTCTCAGTATAATGAATGCACACATGTAGAATGGTTATAGCCATTAGCTCTTTGGAGCTTTTACCATATATTTGAACTGCTACATCTTGCAAACAGTGTTCTTATCTGTGTACAAGGAAGACAGCTTGCATTTTTCTCTTGCAATAGAAGACTTGTAATAACAATACCAGGTGATGAAGATGCAACATATCCGCACTTCACCTGGGCTTCTGTGTGCAACTGAGAAAGCTGCAACTAGAGAACAATAAAGCAAAATTCTGCTGATCATTTTTCTATCCGTTGTCTTGTCCTGAGAAAATTTTCAAACATAAACAACGTTAAATAAGCAAACCTCGGTAAACTGGATGTGTTTCATTTGAACAAAGAAGCTAGTATAATCAATACGGTAGGAAGGAAATGCCAGCTTGTTTATCCAATGAAACAAATAAGTGTTCTGCAGGAAAATATTTACTTTTCATTGTATGCTTTGTTCATAGAGTGATTCTGTGACTTCTTAGAATAAACGAATAAGTTACTTGTTCATTACACCATAGCACGAACCCACCTAAAGAACCATTAGGGTTTTAGACATGCTGCAAAGTAGATCACCTAACTTACCCATTTGACCACATTGGTGTTCTATGTGTAGTCAAGATGGAGAAAGCATGGATCATTGTTTCCTTTTTTATTTTCTATGTGCATTGGCTCAACAAATTTGGTGTCTTTGGCATATCATTATAGGGAGTAGACTCCCCATTTCACATCATGTCAAGGATGGATTACCAGCCTCCCACTTTTCTCACTCATCCACCTCCAAGGATAGAGGCCTCATTACTTCCTTGTGGCAACATTGTTGCATTTATGGCTAGAATGTAATAACAGAGTTTTTAACAATCAAGCTGAGGGTCTGGGTAAGAGAAAATGTAAAGATTACCGCTAGTGTCCGGGTGTGGATTGAAAATGGATTTTGGCATTTTCTCTCAGATTGGATATCAGATTGGATAGAGATATATGGTGGTAATGAAGTATAACTTTGTGATTCTAGAGCCTTTGGTAGGGGTTTTTTGATATATATTTAACAAATAAAGCTTTTTCCTCTAAAGAAAAAAGAAAGAATCTTCTCCAATCACACGTTCCATCATCTCATTGCATATCATTAATGGCTGGGCAATGCAATCAATTATGTTCCTTTCAGAAGTTAGTTAGCTACCTCTCATTTTGTTCCCAAAGGTAGGCTGACTATGTGAGTGATAGAAATAAGATAATATGCATTAAGGCTTCAAAACTCGCCAAGGGTCGCATGACTAGGAAGTCAGTGTTGTCAAGGCAAAAAGACGGAGCTAGGCAGGAAGTTTCTGTAAGGTAAGACAAGGCTTAAGCAGATCTAAGGTCGACTATCAAATAAATATTTAGAAACTCATGAAGAATTATTTATTTATTCATTAGTCCATTATATATATATATATATATATTCAAATATATGATATATTACATATTTTTAACATATTATATAATGTTTATTAATTTGAGGTTTAAAATAATTTTTTTTTTCAAGCCCTCTAAAAAATATAAATTACAACTACCTCACTAGAGCACATAGGCCACAACCTAGGCACTCAAGGGAGCTAGGCATCTAGGCATTGCCTAGGCCATGACAACACTGTGGGGAGGGGCTTAAGGGGTCCTTGCAATACTGCTACAAGAAGAATCTTTTATTCCTGAATGGCAGCAGTTATCTTGATCAATTATATAATTTTACTAGTACAATTCTACCTTCTAGACTCAAAAAAAAAAAAAAAAAAAAAAAAAAAGACAAAAAGAAGAAGAGGAATATAGCTATGTTAAATAAGAGAGGACAATTGTACACTAACTTGAAAAAGAATTATCGTACTTCTTACCATATACTGGTGGGGCCTTGCCATGATATGAGTCTTCGTTTTCAATCTCTCTTATACTTCGAACAACACCTTCAACTTTTTTGGCTAAGTGGTCAGTGTGTGCTTCAATATCTTTTAAAATCTTGCTTAGCTGGGCTTTATATGCTGCACATTGTTCTTCATATGCTATACACTGTCGCTGAAATCTTTGTCTCTCATTGTAAAGCTTGGTGGTCAGCTCACGAATTTTTTTATCTTTATCATCCTGCAATGAAAAAGATGCATGCAAAACAATGAGTTGCTATATTTGGTATGGCTGCCATGATTCAACAGTTCCAACTTGCCAAGGAGATAGCATATTCTTAAGCCAATCTACCTCGATTACATTATAGGAACTATCTTGCTTCCAATAGTGTTGTCATTGTTCCAATGCCTTGGCAATTCAACCAAAATAGTCAAAGTAATGCCTAGGCAATATCTGGGGCTGGCTTATAACTAATAAGAAGATAATCACTTTTATATTTTTGTATAATTTAATAAAATACAACATGTATACATAAAACAGACATAATAATAATAAACAATGACCCCACTAAAAGTATTCAAGAATCACCATGAATTGGCATTTAACATGATGCAATCATAATTTATGCTTGATTGTCACTCACTATAGTATAATACAAAAGCAATCACAATATAGAGAGAATTGCACAAATATTTACATTACAATTTTCAGAAATGAACGATACACAAATGTAACTATACAACTCATACAATTACTTAATACTTGGTTCTCAATCAAGCACTAAAATAAATAGAATGACTTGAGATAGAAATGCCTAGCCAACGTCTAAACAAAACTATCTTCCTCTTTGCATACCCTGCATGTGATCCACTTGGAAATCATGCTAGAATGGAGAATCATAAAGTAAGTAATTCTTTCCATCTCAGTCATCCTCAGAAATCATTTTATCTGCCATCATTTTCCCAGTGGGATTCATTTTGAGGCAACTGCTTTATAGTGCAACCTAAATGTTCCACGTAGACTACATATTTTTTCATGAGTGTTAGGAATGTTAGAATCAACCATGTTAAAATGTTTTGCAAGATACAATCTATAACTATGCTACCCCAGAAAGGTCATGAACAAGAAGTAACTATATGCTAGCATCAACCAGGCATCACTAACTAACACTAATAATTTGACAGCAGAATAGACCATGCAATGATGATCAGTAACCAAAGGGTGTCAGCAGAAGGAAATGGTAACTATGATTTTAGTTTCAAATGCTGCAAATAGAATCTTGAACAATTAAAATAAAAGTTCAATTATTCATCTTGTGCCAATGAAGTAATTTGCTGACAAATTTAGCAGTAAACAGAGTGTAATTGTATTTTTGAGTATACCTCATTCAATGGAGTCTTGTCAGAATGCCGAACAGGAACATCATCAGGAGTCAGCAAATCATGATTGTGCTCTCTAATGAAATTGGTGACAATCCATTTTTCTATATCCCTTCTGAAAGCTATAACTAAGATCGCTTTGCATCCGACTCTTGTCTGCTTTGAAAACCGAAGAATTTTGTCATTCCGTAAATATCTTTTTCGTCGAAAACCTTCTTTTGAACATACATAATCGAAACCAATTACTGCGCGATCTATTCGTGATCTTCTCTTACGATTAACACGTATTGTGAAGCCATTACTCCTGGCATATGCGTCATAATATTCTCTAGCATCATCTGCTGACATGAACTCCATTCCAACATATGGCTCTGCAGATCCAACCAATTTGTCTAATTTTTCAATAAGACATCCAGTCATCCTATTGTTTCCACTAGTACTTTGATACTCTGCTTCTGCTTCAAGCTCATCCGAATTATCATCATTCCCAGCCCTATCACTTTCCATTAAATCAAAACCTTGAGCAGATGTATTTGTCATTATGTTCCTGAAAAGGTAATTTCATTTTCAGAATTTCAGAATCCTCTTGGTGACTAAAAAGGAAAATTAGAAATGTGCTTCAAAAGCCTATGCCATACTTGCATTGGTCTAACTCACTCATCCAAAAAAAAAAAAAAAAAAAAAAAGTTAGGGAAACCACTTCATTTTCCATTTTACCAAAATGTGTCCCCAAAACTACTTTTGAAGATATTAAGAGGCCAAAAGGGACGAGTCAAAAATATGAACAGACCAAAAACAGAAGACCAAATATTAGAGATATATTTATTGTAGCAATCTTCATTAAATATAGCATCATAGTTCGACTCTAGTCTCTAGAATTATTGATTATGTGAATTATTTCAAGACTATCAAATACTGATTTCATTTATTTATTCATTTGTATGTACATGTGTATGTATGTCTATGTATACATATACCACAAAAAAGTTGATAAGAATGCAATTTAAGAACAATTTTACCTTTTACATAAAAGAGAGCCATGGAACCTTATGGCAAAGAGGTAAAATGCAAACAATATACATGTTGTCTGCAATAGCCTAAGAGTAACTCAAGAACGTACAAAGTTCCCCACCCTCTTGAAGGCCACAAAAATTTTAAATGAAGGCAAAGAGAGAAATGATTCTAACACCGATATGCAAATTGGTTCCTTTTTCTTTCTTATTAAGTACCATAAATAATAGCAAAAGCATAAGTCTCCATACCTAAACATTATAATCAGAAAAAGCACTGGTTGAGAAAAGTATGATAAATTCAAGATAGATCATGTACTAAACCACCAAACCTAATAACACTAGAGCAAAGGACCTGCATATTGGATACAAAGTCAACCAATTAGCCCTGTGCCTTCACTCAAAATACTATATCTTGACAGTGTAGATTTTGTCCCGGATAAACCATCTTTAATTCTCTTCAATACCCGTTTGAGTTGTTTTCTATAGGTAAATTCCTCGAATTCTCTAAACCTTCCTATCCTTGTTGATAGTTGTTGTAATCACATTTAATATCTTCAATGTTTTCATGTTAATTTTATTTAGTTGAATATATATAAGTCGTAAGGTAGATTTCAACCATTATGGCTATGTTGTTGTAGAACATGGGTGTGTTCGTAGAGAAAATAAGTTGAATGTGCTAATTAATATGATTGTAATTGTTGTATTGTTCTATTTAAAGAGAATAAAAGATCAAAGAAATTGTGAGGAGATAATTACTAATAAGATCGTTGTTCTAATCTATAGGAAGGTTGGGTTCCTTCAAAGAACCAATTTGGAGGTCTTTGCTCCTTCATCTGTACAATTTACTTTTCAACAGTTTTTGTTTTATGCTTTGTGGTTATATAAAGTATATCAATATTACAATCAAGAACATTAAGGACTTAAAGATTTGATATCATGGATTAAACTCCTACCCAACTCACCCAAGAAAAATAAAAAGTATTAAAAAAAAAAAGAATTAACATTAATGTATTCGTTGATTATCACTAGTGAAAGGGGCTTCTTGATAGAAATGGCATATGCAAATGGGAATGATGGGTCAAAAACTATAGAACTTTTGTGTTTTGATATAAGTTAAAATATTGATAGAAATCATTTTTTAGGGTAAAACAAAAGCATTTGCCCAAATGCATGCAATTGGCAAAACCTTCACATCACAGATCTTATGCATTTTTTGTTTGAACTTATTAATTTCATTACGGAAATAAATTGGAAATTCAAATCTCGTTTAAATATGCACTAAAATGTTTGATGAAAGCTTTCCGATGATATAATATTCAGGTATAATAAATTTCCTGTATACATCATATTTATAAACATTTCCTGTATACATCATATTTATAAACATTTCCTGTATACATCATATTTATAGACATTTGAACCTCCCAATTCCACACACTACAGAAGATTTTTTTTAAGTAAAAAAAGGAAAAATAAACCCTTTGCCAAAAGAAATCCGTTAAAACAGAAGATATGCAGTATGAAGGCACACTGTTTTATATGAAGTAACTCCCCACGATCTCTGTTCAGGATCTCAACTATCTGGGTTAAGAAGTTCATATAATGCACTTAATTAAAACTGGAAAACCAGTTTGTTCAAATAATGAAATCATTAAAATCCAATCTACCACACTCAAGAACATCTGCATCTATTTTACATAAACATTATCAAAATCGCATCCTGAAGTTAGCTAATCATATTAAGAGAAAGAAAATAGACAATTGATCAGAGCAAACGCTCAATTAGATTCCCGTATCATCAAACAATGAATTCAAATTCGGCAAACTCAAATCAAGAACATCTGCATGTTGTTCACCCAGAAATCTGTCAAATCTGATCCTGAAGCTAGTGAAGTATAAATTGAAAGAAACAAAAAAACATATAATTACTCAGACCAAACACTCAACTTGACTCTTCTCCGTTCAAACAATGAATTCGAATCCGATACGTAAAGATAAAATTAAAACACAACAGAGGAACACCAAATCAACTCTAACAACTCTGTTTCTTTTTCAAATCCAAAGAGACTAACCTGTAATCGGTTTAATTGCAAGTATGTTCACTTCCGGAGCTCGACCATCCGGCAATTGAGATCGCAGTTGCGACATAGACAAAGATCGAGACGTTAGGGTTTCGAGATTCGGAAGATTGAAAAGAAAAGGAGGGAAGAATCGACTTGAACGTTCAAAAGATATGACGAGTAGCAACAGAGTGAGTTTCTGCAATGGATTTGGGGACTCCTGCGAAGCCCCGGCCTTCCTGGGAGAACATTTTGTCGTATATAGTTAAAATTAATATATATATATATATATATATATATATATATATTTTTTTTTTCTAACAAATTAACTTACTTTTATTTGTTTTTTAATAACTTTGAATCATTTTTCTTTTAGTGAGTTGTATACTAGTAAAATTAATAATGACAAGGCTAATGTACTATTATGGTTGAATTCTTATATAGCTACAATATTTATAATTATTAAATGAAAAAATATGTATTTTAAGATGTATACTATATTTTTTATAAAATAGTTGTAAATATTACAATGCATAAAAATATATTTTATGATTAACAAGATAAGAAGCTAACATTTATATTCATGGGCATGTATATTACATATGTAAATAAAAGCGGTTGACAGTCATAAATAACAACCTAAAAAGAATTAAAATTACTAAAAATAAAATATAAAGTGTGTGCCCGTCTATATAACAATATTCACATCCCACAAAAGCGTTAGTGGATGAAATATTTTAAATTTAAAAAATTTAAAGAAAGTGACGTCCAACCCAAATATAAACCTTGAACGATAATTACTCTTAAAGCATACAAAAGCTAAATTGCCGACACATTGTCAAAATTTCATTATTGTCTTGCTGACTTGAATGTTAATAAAATAGATAGATAATTTTGATATACAAAAACAGCCACAACTTTATACATAGTGTATATAAGCATTATACTCTTGACATATAACACAATGTTGTGTAAATTTTAATTGAACATCAAATGTATCTTAAAGCGTACGTTACTTTTTTCATCTAATAATATAAATGTATATTCCATCATATGCTATAACATTTGATGTTTAAAATAGGGTTTATATAGCATTTTTCGTACTATAAATTTAGATTGTGACGTTGCAGATTTTCAAGTGTATATTCCGTCATAAGAAATCTGAAGAGTCCATTTCTTTTAAAAGAGTATTAGGCCAAGTGATTCCATAAC
>JAJIYU010001915.1:0-33356 GCA_030144865.1 Tinospora cordifolia
ATAAACCTTTAATGTTCTTTAGTTTCACAATCATGGTTTTCATTCCACACAGCATACAGACATGCTTATTTCAAATGCTAATCTAAGTAAATAAAGCAAACAGACATCAAGTTAATCATAGTATCCTAGTACTAGAAAGCGAGTAACCGGACATTAGGATATCATGTAAATTAATCCACCCAAAGCATACATTCCTAGCATGATACTAAGTACAGGAATTTAAACATAGATCACATTCCGCATCCTACGTCCTCATAATACTAAAGAGTGAGGAAGAGATAATCAACCCCACCTGTGCGTGCCGAAATGCTCCTGGATCGTCACCCCTCGCTCAATAATCCAATATCGTCAATCTGCATCATTAGATGGTAATGATACATTACTTTGTGCCTTTAATACACATCTAACCCAAACCTAAAAGTCCGTTATCAATTAGTGTTTTAGAGTGTACCCAAAACACTCCAAAACAATGTTCAAGTTCATTAACTGTGGGTGGTACTGTATGGACCATGGTCTACACCCCATTTCTCACCCAATAGGGGGGATTTCATTCATGTACACCATACTTGTGAGTTCCATTCCAGTTTAACACTTAAATCTAGTGTTTTGGATACCCAACAATCATTTAAACATATAACTAACTAGGGAATAGTTGTTTACATCATTTACTCACCAAAACCCATTGATCAACCCTCAAAAACAGGATTCACTTTCAATGAAATCAACTCCTTCATTTCCACAACCCACTAACCATGATAAATCATCCATTTTGGTGTCCACACACACATATAAGGGAATAAACAATAGTTCATCCCATTTGACTTGGTTTGCAAACACTAAACCCACAAGGGCAAGTTCAAAAACGGATCTTAATCACTTTGATTCACAAACTATTAACAAATACTCTTAGATGAGCTCAAAACTTAAAGAAAACCCAAAGAAAATAAGAAAACTTACCTTGAATCGCTCTCCCGTCGCTCCTCTCCGAATCCCAAGCAATTTCAATGCAAATAAGAAATTCTGTGCTTGAAAAGTATATATAACTCACACACAGACCGCGGTCGTCGTCAGACGGACCTCGGTTATTGGACAGATTTCTCTTCATGGACCTCGGTCATCCCTTTATAGACCTCGGTCATTCCTTTATGGACCGCGGTCAACACTTTACGGACCGCGGTCAACACTTTACGGACCGCGGTCAACACTTTACGGACCGCGGTCACCAATGTGACCTAGTTTTTCTCGGTTTTGCACATTTCCACTGATGACCGCGGTCGGCCTTTAATGACCGCGGTCCACAGTGTGTTCTGCACATTTTTGGGTTTTTCACATTCACGGACCGCGGTCGGCAGCAAGACGCTTGTTTTTTTAACACTTTTCCGCGCACATTTCTAGCTATCCGAATGTTCTAATAAATTTTATCTTGATTAAATATCATATAATGATAATTAAAAACAAGTTTCCACTCATTTTTATATTTATTTTGAATTTTTAAAAATTCATGTTGACGTGGACGCATTATAAAACCTAAGGTGATTACATAGGTTAAACGTATTTCATTCGTTTTATATACACGCAGTATCCACATGGTATACCTGTGTTATACCATTATTCACACATTATTCATGTGATTGAATGATTAAGTTTTATACATGCATTATTCATATAGTATAGTTTGATTATACTATTATTCATGCACTATTCATTAGGTATATTAACCAACCAAACAATATTTATACCTATATTATTTGGTTGTGATACCTACATCATACCACTATTCACGCATTATTCTCAATTGGTTTGTTATACATAATTCTGCTATTATTTGCGCGTTATTCATTTGTTATCGATTGGATTATTCACGCTTTATTCATATGTTATACTTACATTATATATATATTTATACATTATTCAGGCAATTGAACGATGTTCTTTTTATACATGTATTATTCACATGGTATACCTAGGTTATACTATTATTCACGCATTATTCGTAAGGTATATTGACCAATTGAATAATTTTTATACGTGCATTATTCGATCGTTATCGCTAGATTTTTATACGTGCATTATTCGATCTTTATCCCTACATTATACCACGTTTCACGGGTTATATATACCATTATTCACAAATTATTCAATCGTTATCGCTAGATTTTTATAGGTGAATTATTCGATCTTTATCCCAATATTATACCACATTTCACGGGTTATATATACCATTATTTACGCATTATTCGATTTTTATCGCTACTTTTTTATACGCACATTATTTATCCATACATTATACCACATTTCATGGGTTATATACCATTATTCACTCATTATTTGATTGTTATCGCTAAATTTTTATATGCAAATTATTCGATCTTTATCCCTATGTTATACCACCACATTTCATAGGTTATGCCTACATTATACCATTATTCGATTGTTATGCCTACATTATACCACTATTTATGGGTTATACCATTATTCACGCATTATTCGATCATTATCCCTACATTTTTATACGTGCATTATTCGATCGTTATGCCTACATTATACCACCATTCACGAGTTATACCATTATTCACGTATTATTCCATTATTATCCCTACATTTTTTTACTCGCATTATTCGTAGTTATTTTAAATTTACCGAGACATATTTATACTTGCATTATTCACATGATATACCTGGTATATACTATTATTTACACATTATTTGAAAGTCATCAACCGTACAGTTTTATATTTGTATTATTAGATCATTATACCTACATTATTTCAGTATTAACGTATTATTCGATCATTATGCCTACAATAGTAACTTGTTATTCCTGTATTATTAAACCAACCAAACAAATTTTATACATGCATTATTCACATGTTCTAGTAATGGTCACGTTATTAATATACATGCATTATTAGTTTCTTATACCAATATTATTCTTTAAAAATAATGGAACTATAATAAGAAATTTGAAAACAAAAATAAAATTAGATTATAGCTCTAGCTGACAGTCAAAATGATCACTTTTGTCAATAATATATCTTTTTAAATTCCAAAATTAATTTTTCAAATTTTTATTTTTGTAGTAAAATATGTAAATACATATAAATTATTAACATTTTAAATAATAAATCAATATTAAAAAAGTTGTCTTTTATGTTAATTGTAAAAATATTTTTAGGACGTTTTATATAAAGTCGTAATCTATTATTTGTGTGCAACGCTTTCACAAACATTGTGATAAATGTCTTATACATATTAAATTAAGACGTGTAGTATAACACGTCATTATATAGTATAGTTTATGACATTTTGAACGAACGGCGTGTTTTGATTGTGATTGTAACTCATTTTTACAAAGTATAAGAGGACGTTTGAGAAATGGTTGTGATAAAAATTTTAAAAATAGTTTAGGACGTTTAGCATAAATGTCGTCATTGCATAATAAATTTAGGACATTTATGAAACGCCACAATACTATTATTAGACATCGTTTGAACAAAAACGTCTTCTATAAAAATTATACATAATTAATGAGGATGTTTCATAATATATAGTCCTTAATAATATTATATTATGACGTTTCACAAAATACGTCATATTTGGGTTGTTGTTGTAGCATCATTGTTGATGTATACGATGACTTGTGAATAAAACGTTGTGGTAAAGCATGTAACAATCACTTACGACGTTTTTACAAAGGTCGTAATACAACAAAATGTGACAACTTTTATGAAACGTCATAATACTGTTATAAGACATCGTTTTTAGAATAAATGTCTTTTATAAAATTTATAGCTACTTAAAGAGAATGTTTCTCTATAATACATCGTTAATACTCTTATATTATGACATTTCTCGAAAAACGTCATATTGTGATCATTGTTGTAATCTTATTTTGTTGTTGTGATAAACCATTATAGATAGCTAGAGATCATTGTAGACCATTAAAGAAGGTCATAGACCAACTCACTTAAGCCAACGAAAGACTAACATATATGGTTTACAATGGTTTGTAGTTGTCTATGATAGTCTATGATGGTGTACAATGGTTTACGATCTTCTGTAGTAGTCTTTTTAAACTATTAGTAAGTCCATTTTCTACTACAAACATCAATACACAATCATAAACCATCATACACCATTAAAGACCACCATAGAGTGTCATAGACCACTATAGACCACTATAGACCATTATAGACCACAATGTATTAGTCTCTTTTTGGTTTAAGCAAGTTAATAATTTATTAAAAGCATCAAAAACCACGATGGATAATAATAAATGACTATAAGCCTCATAGACCATTATAAATAACCAAAGACCACCATAGACCATTGTATAAGGTCATAGACCAACTTACTTAAGCTAAAGAAAGACTAACATATTATGGTTTATGATGGTATGTAGTAGTCTATGATTTTCTATGGTGGTCTATAATGGTCTTTGATCGTCTTTAGTAGCCTTTTTACACTTTAAGTAAGTTTATTTTCAACTACGAACATCGATACACAATCATAGACAATCATCGACTGTTATAGACCATTACAGACTATCATAGATTACTACAGACCGGCATAGACCACAATGTATTAGTCTCTCTTGGGTTTAAGTAAGTTCATAGATAATTACAAGCATCGAAAATCACTATAGATAATTATAAATGACTATAAACTCTCATAGACCATTGTAGACAACTAGAGACTATCATAAACCATTATAAAAAGTCAAAAACTAACTTACTTAAGCCAAAAAAAAACTAACATATCATGGTCTATGATGGTCTGTAATAGTCTATGGCAGAGTATAATGGCCTATGATCGTCTATAGTAGTCGTTTTCCTCGCTAAGTAAGTTAATTTTCTACTACAAACATCAATACACAATCATAGACCATTATAAACCATTATAAACCACCATTGACTATCATAGACCACTATGGACCATTATAAAGCATGATGTATTAGTCTCTCTTTGGTTTAAGTAAGTTCGTGGACAACTACAGCCATTAAAAAACACAATAGATAATTATAAATGACTATAAACCCTCATATACCATTGTACACAACAAGAGACGTTCATAGGCTATTATAGAAGGTCAAAAACCAAGTTACTTAAGCCAAGGATAAACTAACATATTATGGTCTACGATGTTCTGTAGTAGTCTCCGATAGTCTATGATAAGCTATAGTAGCTTTTATCAACGCTAAGTGAGTTCATTTTCGTCTACAAACATCAATACACAATCATTGACCATCAACGACTATTATAGAACCCCATATATTATCATAGACCACTACAAGCATCATAGACAATAATGAATTAGTCTCTCTTTGGTTTAAGTAAGTTCATAAAATACAACATGCATCAAAAACCCTTATAGATAATTATAAATGACTATAAACCCTTATGTACCATTATAGACAACTAGAGACCATGATAGACGATTGTAAAGGGTCATAGACCAACTTACTCAAACCAAAGAATGACAAACATATCATGATCTACGATGGTCTGTAGTAGTCTACGATAGTCTATGGTGGTCTATAGAGGTCTATGATCATCTATAATAGTCTTTTTTAACTCTAAGTAAGTACATTTTTTTACTACAAATTACTATCAATGCACAATCATAGTCCATTATAGAAAATTATAGACCAACATAGACTATTATAGACCACAACAGACCATCGTAGACCATAATGTATTAGTTTTTCTTCGATTTAAATAAGTTCATAAACAATTAAAGGCATAAAAATCTACTACAGATAGTTATAAATGACTATAAACCACCATAAACTATTATAGAAGGTCAAAGACCAAGTTACTTAAGCCAAAGAAGGACTAACATATTATGTTCTATGATGGTATGTAGTAGTCTGTGATAGTCTATGGTGGTGTATAATGGTCAATGATCATCTATAGTAGTTTTTTTAAACTATAAGTAAGTTCATTTTTTACTACAAACATCAATACACAATCATAGACCATTAAAGACCGTCATACAATACCATAGACCACTACAGACCATCATAGAACATAATGTATCAGTCTTTCTTTGGTTTAAGTAAGCTCATAGACAATTACAAGCATAAAAAACCACTATAGATAATTATAAACTACTATAAACCCTCATAAACCATTATAGACAACTAGAGACAATCATAGACCTACCTACTTAAGCTAAAGAAAGACTAACATATTATGGTCAATGATGGTTTGTGCTAGTCTAAGACAGTCTATGGCACTCTATATTTGTCTATGACCATCTATAGTAGTCATTTTAAACTCTATGTAATTTCATTTTTTTACTACAAACATCGATAGACAATCAAGGACCATCATAGACCATTATAGACCACCGTAGACTATCATAGACCATTGCAGACCATTATAGACTATAATGTATTTGTATTTCTTTGGTTAAAGTAAGCTCATAGACAATTACAAGCATAAAAAAACACTATAGATAATTATAAATTACTATAAACCCTCATAGACCATTATAGACAACAAAAGGCAATCATAGACCATTTTATTAGGTCATAGACCAACTTACTTAAGCGAAAGAAAGACTAACATATTATGGTCAACAATGGTCTGTACTAGTCTATGACAGTTTATGGCAGTCTATATATGTCTATGATCATCTATAGTAGTCTTTTTAAACTCTAAGTAACTTCATTTTTTACTAAAAACGTCGATAAACAATCATGGACCATCATAGACTATTATAAACCAGCATAGACTATTATAGACCGTTGGAGACCATCATAGACCATAATGTATTTGTCTTTCTTTGGTTTAAGTAAGTTCATAGACAATTACAAGCATCAAAAACCACTATAGATAATTATAAATGACTATAAAACCTCATACACTATTATAGACAACTAGATACCATCATAGAAAATTATACAAGGTCATAGACCACTTACTTAAGACAAAAAAAGACTAACATATTATGGTCTTCGATGATTTGTAATAGTCTATGATAGTATATGGTGGTCTATAATGGTTTATGATCGTTTATAATAGTCTTTTTAATCTCTAAGTAAGTTCTTACAAACATCAATACACAATCATAGACCATCATAGACCATTATTGTAACACCCCCTTTTCGGTTTGCGTCTTAATCTCACAAAATGATTAAAAAAATATTTTAAAAATCATTTTCTTATATATATATATATATGTACATGTGAGAGTGGAAAACCTTTTTGAGTAGATGTATTAGAAAAATAGTTTATTTATTTAAAAACTTGTTCCTTGTCTTTCACTACTTGTTCAAGTTGGTGGGACAACCTCCAATCTAGGTGGCTAGACTGAGTTTACTTAAAAAAACCATGCCTTCTTAGAACAGGATAACCTACCTCCCATTCAATGTTTAACTTTACTTGGGACAAGGCTTTCATTTAAGTAAGTTCATAGAGAACTACAAGTATCAAAAACTACTATAGATAATTATAAATGACTATAAATCTTCATCGACCAATATACACAACAAGAAACCATTATAGACCATTATAGAAGGTCAGAAAACAACTTGTTTAAGCCAAAGAAAGACTATGATGGTCTGTACTTGTCTATGATAGCCTTTGGTAGTCTATGATGGTCTATGATCTTCAATGCTAGTCCTTTTCAATTGTAAATTAGTTCAGTTTCGACTACAAACATCGATACACAATCATAGACCAACATAGACTATTATAGACCACCATAGACTATCGTAGACCATTACAGACCATAATAGTCTGCAGTGTATTAGTCACTATTTGGTTTAAGTATGCTCATAGACAATTACTAGCACCAGTACAGACAATTATAAATGACTATATACCCTCATAGACCATCATAGACAGTTGGTGACCATTATAAACCATTATAGAAGGTCATACACCAATTTACTTAAGCCAAAGAAAGACTAATATATCATGGTTTATGGTGGTCTACACTAGTTTATGATAGTCTATGGTGGTCCATAATGATATATGATCGTCTGTAATTATCCTTTTAAACTCTAAGTAAGTTCATTTTCAACTACAAACATCAATACACAATCATAGACCATCATGGACCATTATAGACCATCATAAACTATCATAAACAACTATAGACCACAATAGATCGTAATTTATTAATGTCTCTTTGCTTTAAGTATGTTTATAGACAATTACATGCATAAAAAACTACTATAGATAATTATAAATCACTATAAACCTTCATACACCATTATAGACAACTAGAGACCATTGTAGACCATTATAGAATGTCATAGACCAACTTACTTAAGCCAAAGAAAGACTAACATATTATGGTCTCTAGTAATCTATGATAGTTTATGGCAATCTATATTGGTCTATGATCATCTATAGTAGTCTTTTTAAACTTTATTTAAGTTCATTTGCGACGACAAACATCAACACACAATCATAGACCATCACAGACCAATATAAACCACCACGGACTGTCATGGACCACTACAAACCATCATAGACCATAATGTGTTCATATCTCTTTGGTTTAAGTAAGTTAATAGACAATTACAAGCATCAAAAACTAGATCAGATAATTATAAATTACTACAAATCTCGATCAGCCATTATAGATAGTTAGAGACCAACATAGACCATTATACAAGGTGATAAACCAACTTACTCAAGCAAAAGAAAGTCTAACATATTATGGTCTATGAACAAACATCAACACACAATCATAGGCCATCGTGGACCAATACAGACCACCATAGAGTAACATAGACAACTACAGGCCATCAAAGACTATAATGTATTAGTCTCTCTTTGGTTTAAGTAAGTTCATAGATAATTATAAGCATCAAAATCCACTAGAGATAATTATAAATGACTATAAACCCTCATAGACCATTATACACAACTAGAGACTATCATTAACCATTATAGAAGGTCACAAACCAACTTATTTGAGCAACAAAAAGAGTAACATATTATGGTCTATGATGGTGTAGTAGTCTGTGATCATCTATAATGGTTTATGATCCTCTATAGTTTCCTTTTTAAACTACAAGTAAGCTTATTTTCAACTACAAACATTAATACACAATTATATACCATCATAGACCACCATAAACATCCATAGACTATCATAGACCATTGCGGACCATCATAGACAAAAATGTATTAGCCTCTCTTTATTTTAAATAAGTTCATAGCAATTACAAGTATCAAAAACTACTATAGATAATTATAAATGACTATAAACACTCATAGACCATTATAGACAACTAGAGACCATCATAGATCATTATAGAAAATCATAGATCAACTTACTTAAACCAAAGAAAGACTAACATATTATGGTCTATGATGGTCCATAGTAGTCTATGATAGTCTTTGGTGGTCAATAATGGTCTATGATCGTCTACAATTATCTTTTTCAACACTAAGTAAGTTCATTTTTGGCTATAAACATCAACATACAATCGTAGACCATCATAAACCATTGAAGCCCACCATAAACAATCATAGACAACTACAAACCATCATAGACCATAATATATTGGTCTCTCTTTGGTTTAAGTAAGTTCATAGATAATTAAAGGCATCGAAACTACTATAGATAATTACAAATGACTATAAACCCACATAAACCAATAGAAAAAAAAAGTGAACATCATAGACAATTATAGAGGGTCAAAGACCAACTTACTTAAACCAAAGAAAGACTAACATATTATAGTATATGATGGTTTGTAATAGTCTACAATAGTCTTTGGTGGTCAATAATGGTCTATGATCATCTACAATTATCTTTTTCAATGCTAAGTAAGTTCATTTTCGACTATGAACATCTACATACAATTGTAGACCATCATAGACCATTAAAGACCATCATAGATTATTATAGACAATAAGATATTAGTCTCTCATGGGTTTAAGTAAGTTCTTAGATAATTAAAGGCATCGAGAACTACTATAGATAATTACAAATGACTATAAACCCTAATAACCCAATATAAAAAAACAAGTGAACATTATAAACAATTATAGAAGGTCAAAGACCAACTTACTTAAACCAATGAAAGACTAACATATTATGGTCTATAATGGTCTATAGAAGTTTATGATAGTGTATTGTGGACTATACTTGTCTACGATAATCTATAGTAGTCTTTTTGAACTATAAGTCACATCATTTTTTACTATAAACAACAATACACAGTTGTATACCATCATAGACCATTAGAGACCACCATAGACTATCATAGACTACTATAGACCATTACAGACCATAATGTATTAGTCTCTATTTGGTGTAAGTTAGTTCATAGAAAATTGAAGGCATCAAAAACCACTATAAATAATTACAAATGTCTACAAACCCTTATAGACGATTATACATAGCTAGAAACCATCGTTGACAACTATTGAAGGTCATAGACCAACTTACTTAAACCAAAGAAGGACTAACATATCATGGTCTCCGATAGTCTGTGGTAGTCTATGATAGTCTCTGGTGGTCTATGATCGTCTATAATTGTCTTTTTCAACTCTAAGTAAGTTCATTTTCAACTACAAAAATCAACACACAATCATAAACCATCATAGACCATAATGTATTAGTCCTTCTTTGGTTTAAGTGAATTCATCAACAATTACTGGCATCAAAAAGCCACAATAGATAATTATAAATGACTATAGACCCTCATGGACCTTTATGGACAGCTAGATACCATAATTGACCATTATAGAAGCTCATAGACCAACTTACAGAACCCAAAGAAAGACGAACATATTATAGTCTATGATGGTCTGTAGTAGTCGACGATAGTATATAGTAGTTTATAATGGTCTATGATCATAGTCTTTTTCAACCCTAAGTAAGTTCATTCTTGACTGTAAACATCAATACGCAATCATAGACCGGCATAGGCCATTATAGACCACCATAAACTATCATAGATCATTATATACCAACTTAGACCATAATGTATTAGTCTCTCTTTGGTTTAAGTAAGTTCATAGACAATTACAGGAATCAAGAACCACTTTAGATAATTATAAATGATTATAAACCCTCATAAACCATCATAGACCATTAAAGAAGGTCATAGACCAACTCTTTTAAGCCAACGAAAGACTAACATATTATGGTTTAGAATGGTTTGTAGTTTTCTATGATAGTCTATGATGGTGTACAATGGTTTACAATCTTCTATAGTATTCTTTTTAAACTATAAGTAAGTCCATTTTCTACCACAAATATCAATACATAATCATAGACCATCATAGACCATTAAAGACCACCATAGAGTGTCATAGACCACTATAGACCATTATAGACCATAATGAATTAGTCTTTCTTTGGTTTAAATAAGTTCATAAATTATTACAAGTGCCAAAAACCACGATGGATAATAATAAATGACTATAAGCCTCATAGACCATTATAAATAACGAGAGACCATCATAGACCATTATATAAGGTCATAAACCAATTTACGTAAGCTAAAGAAAGACTAACATATTATGGTCTATGATGTTCTGTAGTAGTCTATGATGTTCTATGGTGGTCCATAATGGTCTTTGATCATCTTTAGTAGCCTTTTTATACTCTAAGTAAGTTTATTTTCAACTACGAACATCAATACACAATAATAAACCATCATCGACTGTTATAGACCATTATAGACTATCATAGACCACTACAGACTATCATAGACCATAATGTATTAGTCTCTCTTGGGTTTAAGTAAGTTCATATACAATTACAAGCATCAAAAACCACTATAGATAATTATAAATGATTATAAACGCTCATAGACCATTATAGACAACCAGAGACCATCATAATACCATTATATAAAGTCAAAAATGAACTTACTTAGGCCAAAAAAAGACTAACATATCATGGTTTATGATTGTCTGTAGTAGTCTATGGTAGTGTATAATGGTCTATGATCATCTATGGTAGTCTTTTCCATCACCAAGTAAGTTAATTTTCAACTACAAACTTCAATACACAATCATAGACCATCATAAACCATTATAAACCACCATTGACTATCATAGACCACTATAGACCATTATAGATCATAATGTATTAGTTTCTTTTCGGTTTAAGTAAGTTTATGGACAATTGTAGGCATTAAAAAACATTATAGATAATTATAAATGACTATAACCCTCATAGACCATTTTACACAACAATAGACATTCATAGACCACTATAGAAGGTCAAAAACCAAGTTACTTATGCCAAGGATAGACTAACATTTTATGGTCTACGATGTTGTGTGGTAGTCTATGATAATCTATGATTAGCTATAGTAGCTTTTTTATCAATGCTAAGTAATTTTATTTTCATCTACAAACATCAATACACAATCATAGACTTTCAAAGACTATTACAGAACCCCATAGACTATTACAGAACCCCATAGACTATCATAGACCACTACATGCATCATAGACAATAATTAATTAGTCTCTCTTTGGTTTAAGTAAGTTCATAGAATACAATAGGCATAAAAAACCACTATAGTTAATTATAAATGACTATAAACCCTCGTAGACTATTATACACAACTAGAGACTATGATAGATGATTGTAAATGGTCATAGACCAACTTACTTAAACCAATGAATGACAAACATATCATGATTTACGATGGTCTGTAGTAGTCTATCATAGTCTATGGTGGTCTATAAAGCTCTATGATCGTCTATAATAGTCTTTTTCAACTCTAAGTAAGTTCATTTTTTACTACAAATTAATATCAACACACAGTCATAGTCCATTAATTATAGAAAATTATAGACTAACATAAACTATTATAGACAACTACATACCATCATAGACCATAATGTGTTAGTTTCTCTTTGGTTTGAGTAAGTTCATAGACAATTATAGGCATAAAAATCTACTACGAATAGTTATAAATGACTATAAACCCTTATAGACTATTATAGAAGGTCAAAGAACAACTTACTTAAGCCAAAGAAGGACTAACATATTATGGTCTATGATGCTCTGTAGTAGTCTGTGATAATCTATGGTGGCGTATAATGGTCTATGATCGTCTATAGTCATCTTTTTAAATTCTAAGTAAGTTCTTTTTTACTACAAACGTCAATACACAAATCATAGACCATTAAAGATCGTCGTAGAGTACCATAGACCACTATTGACCATCATAGACCATAATGTATTAGTCTTTCTTGGTTTAAGTAAGCTCATAAACAATTACAAGCATTAAAAATCAGTATAGATAATTATATATTACTATAAACCCTCATAGACCATTATAGACAACTAGAGACAATCATATACTATTATATTAGGTCATAGATCAACTTACTTAAGCTACAGAAAGGCTAACATATTATGGTCAAGGATGGTTTATGTTAGTCTATGACAGTATATGGAGGTCTATATTTGTCTATGATCTTCTACAGTAGTCTTTTTAAACTCTAAGTAACTTCATTTTTTTACTACAAATGTTGATGCATAATCATGGATCGTCACAGACCATTATAGACCACCATAGACTATCATAGACTATAGTAGATCATCATAGACCATAATGTATTTGTCTTTCTTTGGTTTAAGTAAGTTCATCGACAATTACAAGCATCAAAAACCATTACAGATAATTATAAATGACTATAAAACCTCATAGACTATTATAGACAACTAGAGATCATCATAGAAAATTATACAAGGTCGTAGACCACTTACTTAAGACAAAGACCATCATAATATATGGTGGTCCATAATGGTCTATGATCATCTATAGTAGTATTTTTAATCTCTAAGTTCTTACAAGCATCAATACACAATCATAGGCCATCATAGACCATTATTGTAACATCGCCTTTTCGGTTTGTGTCTTAATCTTACAAAATTATAAAAAAAAATTTAAAAATTATTTTCTTATATATATATATGTATATGTGTATATTTGAGAGTGGAAAACCTTTTCGGTCAGATATATTAGAAAAATAGTTGATTTATTTAAAAGCTTGTTCCTCGTCTTTGACTACTTGTTCAAGCTGGTGGGACAACCTCCAATCTGGGTGGCCAGACTGAGTTTACTTAAAAAAAACATGCCTTCTTAGAGTAAGATAACCAACCTCCCATTCAATGTTTAACTTTACTTGGGACAAGGCTTATCTACTATCAACTTAAACTTGTAATCTCTGTTTCAAAACTATTAAAATGATTTTTTCCATATCCTAGGGTGTTACTGTTATCTGAGTCATTTCTTTATCCTACTAGTTTATTAGTTTTTACAAACTAGTTTTCACTATATCATTAGTATCATAAGCAATAATAACAGAAACATAATATAGTAATGGTGTGCCTAAAAGTACCCCACATCAAGGTTTGTTTATTGATCAAATGGCCTTTAATCATTACATTCATCCTCTTATACATACTAGTGTTTAAGTAAAATTATAAGGCACAAAATCAAGAAAATAAGGATAGTAATTTCTGACCCAAGTCTCTTAGTTGGTATACTAGTTTCCTGCATTTCAAAAATGGAAGGAGTGAGCTATACGAGCTTAGTGGATCATTCTAATTCATAGACAATCTACCAATATAGCAAGCACATTGTACAATCAATCACTTTCATACATTACGTGATGCAAATAGTAGATTGTTTTTAGTCACTCGAGGTAGGGTGGTCGACCCTAGAGTGATTCTTGTACCTCTGGCCAAGTGAATCCCACAAAAACGTCACTGGCATCTAGGCTATGCGTCCGTATGTCTAGTAGTCTGCAAACTCGAAAGATATGCAAGGCACGATCAAGTTTCTAAAGTATGATCACACACCCGTCTCTTGGTCAAGACATTAACGTGAGAACCACCGTTAATTATCCTTAGACCAATCAACCCCTCCAAGTATATTGTTATCTTGTTAAGAGTGATCTTGTATTTGGTCACTAACATATTCGTGTATATTAAATTATACTTCTGTAAAAGATAGATCCTTCATACCCTCATGGATATGAGCATAATATGTAACATTCATTTAATCATATCTTTACCATGCTTAAATTCTAAAATGGCATACTCTCATAAACTATACTGACCTAGTGAATTATGTGCATATCATTCCATTAATGAACAACATCATGTATAAGCTCTAAATCTATCATGGTCATGCGCATATGATCTTAGTAAACAACATACATTCAAATCACATTGTGATTATTCACATAATCAATGCAAATATAAGCATTAATCATACAATCAATAAAGGGTGCATTCTACTACCACCTAGGCAATTTTATATATAATATGCAAGCAAATACAGTTAAAAAGTGTGTGAGTCGGAAATCATCTCCACCTCGATTTACATGTTCTTTATGTTGCTTGATGCTCGTGGTGGTTCCGGTCCTCTGAGATTCCTATAAAAGCACTTGAGTCTTAGTTGGCATTGATTTTAGCTCTTGAGTCAATTCTATAGTACACTTGACAAGGTTGAACGTGGTAGTGGTAGTTTCCTTAGATCATGCCTATACCATTCTAGAAATGTTATGAAAGTTTCTATTTTGTAACTAATGTTCAACGATAATTTCAACCTTAGTTCGGAGCCTATGGCTGATAGAATTTTGTGGTTTTACAGGCGTTGAAAAGCTTATTGCAATCAATCTTTGATGGTAAAGGGTTTCGACCTTTTTGGGCATTCTATGGTCTTCAAAAACTTACCTAAAGTGGTATGGTCTTTTTAGGCCATAATGTAACTAAAACTTTGTATGAAATAAAATGAATAAAAAATAATAATTTTAAAGAGACTAAGAAGAGAACTTATACCTCAACTTTAACTTCTCTTCCTTCCAAACTTTCATTCTCTTCATTTCCTCACAAGCACACTTCAAATGCTTCAATATGGTGTGAGGAGAATAGGAGAAGAGGTTCTCTATTTATAGTAGAGCTTTGATTATGAAGGCTAGTATTTAGGGTATGGTAGAGGTTAGGTAAGAATAATGGAGAGGCAAGGGGGTCATGCATACTTGTTTGCAAGAAATTGTAAGTATTAATGATGGTGGGTTGAAACATATTATTCATATACTTTAAAGCTATTTTTAATTAATTAAAAATGACACTATCATCTTTAATTAATTAAAGATAATGGTAGTGGTGATTGGAGAATATTATTCATTTACTTTAAAGTTATTTTTATTTAATTGAAAATGACACTTTTAATTAAAGAAGATAGTGGTGGTGGTTGGAGAACATTATTCATGTACTTTAAAGTCATTTTTATTTAATTAAAAATTACATTATCCTCTTCAATTAATTAAAGATTATAATGGTGGTGGCTAAAAATATTATTCATGTACTTTAAAGTCATCTTTAATTAACGGTGACGATTGAAGACTACAATCATCATTGAAGATAGAGTTTAATTAATTATTTTAATTAGTTAAAATAATTAATTAAAATAATCTAATTTACTATTCATGACACTATTAAAATAATTAATTATTTGATGATTTGATTTTTTATTTTTATATTATTTATCATTTATTATTATTATTATTTTTCACCTTTATTATTTATTTATTATTTTTCTTTAAGTCTCCTTTGCATCTTGAGCATTTTGAGACAAAGCTCGTTGTCTAATTTGATCATTTTGCATTCAAAATAATTTTTTGAAGTTTATCGTATCCATGTCAGACTAGTTGAGTAGTGTAGTTCTTGATAATGGTCAACCTTTATTTACCAAGTTTATTTGACACTTAATTGGAGTTGTCTTGGGTAATTATAGACCTAGAAACCCTCATAGACTATTATAGAATGTCAAAGACCAACTTACTTAGGCCAAAGAAAGACAAACGTATTACAGTCTATGATAGTCTATGGTGTTATATAATGGTCTGTGATCGTCTACAGTAGTCTTTTTCAACTCTAAGCTCGTTCATTTTTCACTGCAAATGACAATGCACAATCATAGACCATCAAAGATCATTATAGAACCTCATAGACTATCACAAACCACCATAAACCATAATGTCTTAGTCTTTCTTTGGTTTAAATTAGCTCGTAAACAATTACAGGCATCATCAACCACTATAGATAATTATAAATGACAATAAACCCTCATAAACCATTATAGACAACTAGATACCATCATAGACTATTATAGAAGGTCATAGAGCAACTTACTTAAGCCAAAAAAAGGCTAACATATTATAGTCTATGATGGTCTGTGGTAGCCTATAATAGTCTATAATCATCTACAGTAGTCTTTTTAAACTATTAGTAAGTTTATTTTTGACTACAACCATCAATACACAATCATAAACCATTATATAAGGTCATAGACTAGCTTACTTAAGCCAAATAAAGATTAACAAATTATAGTCTATGATGGTTTGTAATAGTATATGATAGCCTATGGTGGTCGATAATGGTCTATGATCCTCTTTATTAGCCTTTTTAGATTCTAAGTAAGTTCATTTTTTACTATAAACATCAATACACAATCATAGACGATCATAAACTGTTATATAGAACACTATAGACTATCATAGATCATAATGTATTAGTCTCTCTTAGTTTAAGTAAGTTCAAATAATTACAAGGATCAAAAACCACTATAGATAATTATAAATGACTATAAACCCTCATAAACCATTATTGGCTACTAGAAACCATCATACACCATTAAAGAAGGTCAAAGACCAACTCACTCAAGCCAAAGGAAGACCGACATATTATGGTCTATGATGGTCTGTAGTAGTCTATGATAATTTATGGTGGTTTATAATGGTATCTGATTGTCTACAGTATTCTTTTTCAACTCTAGGTAAGTTCATTTTCGACTACAAACATGACAAACCACTATAGATAATTATAAATGACTATAAAACCTCACAGATCATTATAGACAACTAGAGACAATCATAGACCATTATAGAAGGTCATAGACCAACTTATTTAAGCCAAATAAATACTAACATATTATGGTCTACAATGGTTTATAGTGGTCTATTTTAGTCTATGGTAGTCGACAATGGTCTATGATCATCTATAGCACTCCTTTTCAAGTTTGAGTAAGTTAATTTTCGATTACAAACATCAATACACAATCATAGACCACCATATACCATTATAGAACACCATAGACTATCGTAGACCACTATAGACTATAATTGACCGTAATGTAATAGTCTCTCTTTGGTTTAAATAAGATCATTGACAATTATAGGCTTAAAAACCACTACCGATAATTATAAACTATTATATACCCTCATAAACCATTATAGACGGCTAGAAGCCATCCCAGGCCATTATAGAATGATCATAGACCATTATAAAAGACGACTACAGATAATTATCTGCAGTCATCTATGATAGTTTATGGTGGTCTATAATAGTTTATGATTGTTGACAGTTGTATTTTTAAACTACAAGTAAGTTCATGTTCAATTACAAACATCAATACAAAATCATAGACCATTATAGATAACCATAGACTATCGTATACCAATATAGACCATCATAAACCATAATGTATTAGTCTCTACTTGGTTTAAGTAAGTTCATAGACAATTAGAGGCATCAAAAACCACTGTAGATAATAATAAATGACTACAAAACCTCGTAGACTATTATAGACAACTAGAGATCATCATAGACCATTATAGAAGGTCGTGGACCAACTTACTTAAGCCAAAGAAAGACTAACATATTATGGTTTATGATGGTCTGTAGTAGTCTATGATAGTCTATGCTAGTCTGTAATGGTCTATGATTGTCTATAGTAGTCTTTTTCAACTCTAAGTCAGTTCATTTTCGACTGCCAACATCAATACACAATAATACACCATCATAGACTATTATAGACCACCATAAACTATCATAGACCACTACATACCATCATAGACCATAATGTATTAGTCTCTCTTTGGTTTAAGTAAGTTCATAGACAATTATAGGCATCAAAAGCCACGATAGATAATTAGAAATGACTATAAAACCACATAGACCATTATAGATAACTAGAAACCATCATAGACAATTATAGAAGGTCATAGACCAAGTTACATAAGCCAAAGAAAGACTAACTTATTATGGTCTACGATGGTCTATAGTAGTCTATGATTGTCTATGGTGGTTTATAATGGTTATCGTCTGTAGTAGTCTTTTTCATCTCTAAGTAAGTTCATTTTTTACTACAAACATCAATACAAAATCATAGACCATCATAGATCATTATAGACTACCAGAGACTATCATAGACCACTACGGACCATTATAGATCATAATGTATCTATCTCTCCTTGGTGTAAGTAAGTTCACAAACAATTACAGGTGAAAAAAAATGACTATGAAAATTTATTGTAAATGACAGTAAACCCTCATAGACCATTATGGTCAACTATAGACCTTCATAGACCATTATAGAAAGTCATAGACCAACTTACTTAAGACAAAGAAAAACTAACATATTATGGTTTACAATGGTTTGTAGTAGTCTATGATAGTCTATGGTGGTCTATAATGGTCTATGGTCATCTATGCTAGTCTTTTTTCAAGCTTTATTAAGTTAATTTTTGACTATAAATGTCAATACACAATCATAGACTATCATAGACCATTATAGATTACCATAAACTATCATAGACCATTATAGACCATCATAGACCATAATGTATTAGTCTCTCTTTGGTTTAAGTAAGTTCATAGATAATTACATGTGTCAAAAAACACTACAAAAGATAATTATAAATCACAATAAACCCTCATAGACCATTATAGACAATTAGAGACCTTCGTAGACCATTATAGAAGGTCACAGACCAACTTACTCAAACCAAAGAAAAACGAATATATTATGGTCTATAATGATTTATAGTAGTCTATGATAGTTTATGGTGGTCTATAATGATCTATGGTCTTCTATAGTAGTCATTTTTCAAGCTTAAGTAAGTTTATTTTCGACTACAAACGTCAATACACATCACAGACTATCACAGACAATTATAGACAATCATAGACCACTACGGACCATCATAGACCATAATGTATTAATCTCTCTTTAGTTTAAGTTAGTTCATAAACAATTACGAGAATCAAAAACCACTATAGATAATTATAAATTACTATAAAAACTCATACACCGTACAGACCATCATAGGCCATTATAGAAGGACAAACACTAGCTTACTTAAGCGAAAGAAGGACTAACATATTATGGTCTATGATTGTTTGTAGTAGTTTTTGATAGTCTATGGAGGTGTATAATGGTGTATGATTGTCTATAGTAGTCTTTTTAAACTATAAGTAAATTGATTTTCGACTACAAACATCAATACACAATCATTGACCATCATAGACTATTAAAGACCATCATAGAGCACTATAGACCCCTACAGACCATCATATACCATAATGTATTAGTTTCTCTTTCATTCAAGTAAGTTCATAGACTATTACTAGCATTAGAAACCACTATTGATAATTGTAAATGACTATAAGCCCTCATAAACCATTATAGAATACTAGAGACAATCATAGACTATTATATTAGGTCATAGACATACTTACTTAAGCCAAGTAAAGACTAACATATTATAGTCAACGATGGTCTGTAGTAGTCTATGACAATCTATGGCGGTCTATATTGGTCTATGATTGTCTATAATACTGATTTTAAACTCTAAGTAAGTTATCTTTTTACTACAAATATAGATACACAATCATAGACCATCAAAGACCATTATAGACGACCATAGACTATCACAGACCACTACAGACCATTATAGACCATAATGCATTTGTCTTTCTTTGGTTTAAGTAAGTTCATAGACAATTACTGGCATCAAAAACCACTATTGATAATTATAAATGACTATAAAACCTCTTAGACCATTATAGACAACTAGAGACCATCTTAGAAAATTATACAAGGTCATAGACGAACTTAGTTAAGACAAAGAAAGACTAACATATTATGGTCTTTGATGGTCTGTAGTAGTCTATGATAATATATGTTTGTCTATAATGGTCTATGATCATTTATAGTAGTCTTTTCAATCTCTAAGTAAGTTAATTTTCGACTACAAACATCAATACACAATCATAGGCCATTATAGACCATTATAAACCACTATAGACTATCATGGACCACTACAGACCATCATACACCATAATGTATTAGTCTCTCTTTGGTTTAAGTAAGGTCATAGACAATTACAGAAATAAAAAACAACTATAGTTAATTATAAATGACTACAAAACCTCATAAACCTTTATAGATAACTACAGACCATCATATACCATTACAGAAGGTCAAACACCAACTTATTTAAGCCAAAGAAAGACTAACATATTATATTCTACGATGGACTATACTAGTTTATGATAGTCTATGGTGGTCTATAATGGTTTATGACTGTCGATAGAAGTCTTTTCCAACCTTAAGTAAGTTTGTTTTTAACTACAAACATCAATACACAATCATAGACCATCATAAACCATTATAGACCACCATGGACTATCATAGACCACTACAGACCATCATACACCATAATGTATTAGTCTCCCTTTGGTTTAAGTAAGGTCATGAACAATTACAGAAATAAAAGACAAGTATAGATAATTATAAATGACCACCAAACCTCATAGACCTTTATAGATAACTACAGACCATCATACACCATTATAGAAGGTCAAACACCAACTTATTTAAGCCAAAGAAAGACTAACATATTATGGTCCACGATGATCTGTAGTAATTTATAATAGTCTATGGTAGTCTATAATGGTCTATGACCGTCGATAGTAGTCTTTTTCAACCTTAAGTATGTTCATTTTCAGCTACAAATATCAATACACAATCATAGACCATTATAGACTATCATAAACTCTTATAGACAACTACAGACCATCATAGACCATAATATATTAGTCTCTCTTTGGTTTAAGTAATTTCAAAGACAATTATGGTCATAAAAACCACTATAGATAATTATAAAGGACTATAAACCCCCATCGACCATTATACACAATGAGAGACCATCATACACCATTATGGAAGGTCACAGAACAACTTACATAAGCCAAAGAAAGATGAACATATTGTTATCTATGATGGTCTATAGTAGTTCATGATAGTCTATGGTGGCCTATAATTGTTTATGATTGTCTATAGTTGTCTTTTTAAACTATAAGTAAGTTCAGTTTCAACTATAAACATCAATACACAATCATAGACAATCATAAACTCTTATAGGCAACAATAGACTATCATAGATCACTATAGACCATCATAGGCCATAATATATTAGGTTATCTTGGGTTTAAGTAAGTTCATAGACAATTACAAGCATAAAAAATCACTATAGGTAATTAAAAATGACTATAAAACCTCATAGACAATTGTAGACAACTAGAGACCATTGTACACTACTATAGAAGGCCATAGAGAAACTTACTTAAGGCAAAGAATGACTAACATATTATGATTTATAATGGTCTTTAATGGTCTATAATAGTCTATGGCCGTCTATATTGCTCCACGGTTGCCTATAGTAGTCTTTTCAAACACTATGATAGTTTATGGTGGTCTATAATGATATATGATCGTCTATAGTAGTCATTCTGAACTATAATTAACCTCATTTTTTTTACTATAAACAATAATACACAATCATAAACCACCATAGTTAATCATAAACCATAATGTATTAGTTTCCCTTTGGTTCTAGTAATTTCATAGACAATTACAAGCATCAAACCCCACTATTGATAATTTCAAATGACAACAAACCCTCATAGACGTTTATAGACAACTAGAGCCCATCATAGTCCGTTATAGAACGTAATAGACCAACTTACTTAAGCCAAAGAAAGACTAACATATTATAGTAATTGATGGTCTTTAGTAGTCTATGATAGTCTTAGCAGTCTATATTGGTCTATGATCATCTATAGTAGTTGTTTTAAACACTATCTAAGTTTATTTTCCACTACAAACATCAATACACAATCATAGAGCATCATAGACTATTATGGACCAACATATACTATCGTAGACAACTATAGACCGTCATAGACTATTACAGATGCCAATTATCTATGATCATCTATAGTAGTCTATGATAGTCTATGGTGGTATATAATGGTTTATGATCGTCTATAGTAGTCCTTTTAAACTATTAGTAAGTTCATTTGGACAACAAACATTAATACACAATCATAGACCATTATAGACCATGAAAGACCACCATAGCATATCATAGACCTCTATAGACCATCATAGCCCATAATGTATTAGTTTCTATTTGGTTTAAGTGAATTTCTGGTTAATTACAAGCATAAAAAACAACTATAGATAATTATAAATGACTATAAACCCTTATACACGATTATATATATCCAGAAACCATCATAGATCATTGTAGAAGGTTCTAGACAAACTTATTTTAACCACAGAAAAACTAACATATTCTAGTGTACAATTGTCTATAGTAGTCTATGATCGTTTGTAGTCATCTTTTTCTAGCTAAATTCGTTTTTCAACTACAAACATCAATACACAATCATAGACCATCATATACCATTATAAACCACCATAGACTATCATAGAGCACTACAAACCATCATAGACCATTATATATTAGTCTCTCTTTGGTTAAAGTAAGTTCATAGACAATTACAAGCCTAAAAAATCACTATAGATAATTGTAAATGACTATAAATCCTCATAGACATTTATAGATAGCTAGAGACCTTCATAGACTATTATAGAAGTTCATAGACCAACTTACATAAGCAAAAAATGAAAGACTAACATGTTATGGTCTAAAATGGCCTATAGTAGTCTATGATAGCCTATGGTTGTCTATAATGGTCTATGATTGTCTATCGTAGTCTTTTTCAACTCTAGGTAAGTTTGTTTTTGGCTAGAAACATCAATACACAATCTTGGACCATCCTCAACCATTATAAACCATCATAGACTATCATAAAGTGCTACAAACCATCATAGACCATAATATATTTTTTTCTCTCTTTGGTTTAAGTAAGTTCATAGACAATTTTAGGCATCAAAAAACTACCATAGATAATTGTAAATAACTATAAATCGTCATAGTCATTTATAGACAACTAGAGACTGTTATGGACCATTATAAAAGTTTATAGACCAACTTATATAAGAGAAAAAAAGATTAAGATATTATGGTTCGTGATGGTTTGTAGTAATCTATGATAGTCTGTGGTAATTTATGATAGTTTGTGATCTTGTATGTAGTCTTTTTAAAATATAAGTAAGTTCATTTTCAACAACAAACAACAACACACAATCATAGACAATCAAAGACCACCATAGAGTCTGATAGACCAATATAAACCATCATAGACCATAATGAGTTAGTCTCTCTTTGGTTTAAGTAAGTTCATAGACAATTATAGGCATCAAAAACCACTATAGATAATTACAAATGACTGTAAACCCTTAGAGACTATTATACGCAACTAGAGACCATCATAGACCATTATAGAAGGTCATGGACCAACTTATTTAAGACAAAGAAAGACTATTATGTTATGGTCTGTTATGGTCTGATTTGTGGTAATCGAAGATAGTCTATGGTCGTTTATAATGGTCTTTAATCGTCTATAGTTGTCTTTTTAAACTATAAGTAAGTTTATCTCAACTACAAGCATCAATACACAATTATATATCGTCATAGACCACTATAAACCACTATAGATTATCATAGACCACTACAGACCATCACAGACCAAAATGTTTGTATCTCTCTTTGTTTTTAGCAAGTTCATAGACAATTACAGGCATCAAAAAGCACTATAGATAATTATAAATGACTATAAACACTCATATATCATTATAGACAACTAGAGACCATCATAGACCACTATAGAAGGTCATGGACAAACTTACTTAAAGAAAAGAAACATTAACATATTATGGTCTGCAATGGTCTATAGTAGTATATGATAGTCTATGGTGGTCTATGATCATTTATCATAGTCTTTTTTAACTCTAAGGGAGTTCATTCTCGAATGCAAACATCAATACGCAATCATACACCGTCATAGGCAATTATAAACAACAATAGACTATCATAAACCACAATAAACCATAACAGACCATAATGTGTTAATTTCTCTTTGGTTTCAGTAAGTTCATAGACAATTACAGGTATCAAAAAACATTATAGATAATTATAAATATTATAAACCCACATAGACCTTTCTAGACAGCTAGAGACCATCATAAACCATTATAGAAGGCTATAGACCAAATTATAGAAGCCAAAGAAAGACTAACATATTATAGTCAATGATGGTCTGTAATAGTCTATGATAGTCCATGGTGGTCTATAGTTGTCTACGATGTCCAAAGTAGTCTTTTTCAACTCTAAGTAAGTTTGTTTTCGACTGCAAACATCAATACCCAATCATAAGTAGTCATAGACCACTACAAACGACCATAGACTATTATAGACCACTACAGACCATCATAGACCATAATATATTAGTCCCTCTCTCATTTACGTAAGTTCATAGACAATTATATGCATGAAAACCATTATAGATAATTATAAATGACTATATACTATCATAGACCATTATGGACAAGAGAGCAAAATAGACCATTATAGAAGGTCAAAGACAAATGATGTATTCCAAAGAAATACTAACATATTGTGGTCTATGAAAGTTTGTAGTAGTCTCTGATAGTCTATGGGGATCTATAATGGTCTATGATCGTCTATAGTAATCTTTTCAACTCTTGGTAAGTTCATTTTTAGCTATAAACGTCAATACAAAATCTTAGACCATCATAGACCATTGTAAACCACCATAGACTAATATAAACCACTACAGACCATCACAAACCATAATGTATTAGTCTCTCTTTGGTTTAAGTAAGTTCAAAGACAATTACAACAATCAAAAACACTATATATAATAGTAAATAACAATAAACCCTCATGGACCATTATACACAACTACAAACTATCATAGACCAATATAGAAAGTCATAGACCAACTTACTTAAGCAAAAGGAAGACTAACATATTATGGTCTATGATGGTTAGTAATACTCTATGATAGTCTATGGTGGTCCATATTTGTCTATGATCATTTATAGTAGTCTTTTTAAACTTTAAGAAAGTTCTTTTTCAATTACAAACGTCAATCGACAATCATAGACCATAAACCATTATATACTAGCATAGACTACTATAGACCACAAAAGACCATCATACACCATAATGTATCAGTATCTCTTTTGTTAAAGTAAGTTCACAGACAATCTTAGGCCTCAAAAACCACTTTAGATAGTTATGAATGGCTATAAACCCTCATACACCATTATAGATAGCTAGAAACCATCATAGACCATTATGCAAGGTCAAAGACCAACTTACTTAAGCCAAAAAATGACTAACATATTTCGGTCTATGATGGTTTATTAAGGACTATAATTGTATATGATTGTCTATAGTGCTCTTTTTGACTATAAGCAACTTAGTTATTGACTATAAACATCAATACACAATCGTATACCATCATAGACCAGTAAAAACCACCACAAACTATCATAGACTACTATAGACCATTATAGACCATAATGTATTAGTCTCTCTTCGGTTTAAGTAAGTTCATAGATAATTATAGGCATCAAAAACCACTATAGATAATTATAAAGGACTATAAACCCTCGTAGACCATTATACCCAACAAAAGACCATCATAGACCACTATAAAAGGTCATAGACTAACTTACTTAAGCTAAAGAAAGACTAACATATTATGGTTTGTGATTGTCTGCAGTAGTCTATGATAGTCTATGGCAGCCTATATTGGTTTATGATCGTCCATAGTAGTCTTTTTAAACTCTAAGTAAGTTCATTTTTTGTTACAAACAACAACACATAACCACAGACCATCATAAACCATTATAGACCAACATAGACTATTATAGACCACAACAGACGATCATAAACCACAATGTATTAGTCTCTCTTTGGTTTGAGTAAGTTTATAGACAATTACAAGCATCAAAAACCAATTCAAATAATTATGAAAGATCATAAACCTTCATAGACTATTAAAGAAAGCTAGAGACCATCATAGACCACTATAAAAAGTCATAGACCAGCTTACTATAGCCAAGGAAAGACTAACATATTATGGTCTGCGATGTTTTGTAGTAGTCTATAATAGTCTATGGTGGTCAATAACAATCTATGATCGTCTATAGTAGTCCTTTTGAACTCTAAGTAACTTCATTTTTTACTATAAACATCAATACACAATCATAGACCATCATAGACCATTAAGGACTACCATAGACTATGTAATACCTTGAAATTTTGTACCAAATGAAATCAATTGATAAATGAAGTCCAATTCATTTCTAGAATCTATTGGCAAGTTTAAATTTGCTCAGGGGAGTGAAACTTAAGAAAAGGGAACGAAATTAAATGAAGTGAACATCTCATATGGCCTAGGCATCCAAAATTCATTTCATTTGCTCAATTAAGATTTCATTTACTTGGTTTGCATTAAGGGAATCTAAATTAGGAAAGAAAATGAGAAAAAACTTAGCTAATTGAAAGTTATGAATTTTTATTAAATTTATGTGAACCCAAAAGTGTGTCCTAAGGGCCCAAAATCCTAGCCAAATGAGATATATGAATTTATTTTAAATTCATGTGGACCCAAAAATGTATGAGCAACCCCCAAGCATGTGCAAGTCACATGAGTATTGATGCCATGATCATGAACACCATACCTTATATAAACAAGTAAACCATCCATGCTTGTTTAGAAACCCTAAAAGAATGATCTCATGCACACAGAACTAATGATCATGTATACCCAAGCTACATGCTCGGAAAAACGACCCAAAACCCTAGCTGATTTTGAGGACACCCACAGTGGAAACTAAGGATGATCATGTGTGCCACTAAGAATGATATTGTAAACCAAATCCAAGAATAGAAGTTGTTGAAACCAGATTCTTGCACACTTAGAAATGATGCCCAAAGAGGAAGTTCTAATAAGGAAACTTGCCCAAAGTCCTAGCCATGTTGCCCTAGCTGGAATTTCATACAAAATACCCTATCTAACCCCACCTTAATGTCCAAGCAAGCAAGAAGGACAAGAGGAAAGTTGCTGATTTGTGTGAGAATGAAATGCTTCCTTGCTCATACCCTTGACACCAAGACAAGAAACTTGCGCAAATTAGAAGGTCGCCTCATGCTCACATGTGGCGCCAAAATTAGCACCTAGAAAGTGTCCAAAATAAAGATAGTGAAGATTTGCTGAATTAAAGAGATATGGAAAGATTTCCTTCACTTAGACGTGACTAACAAACAAAGAAAAAAAATCAGAAGATGAAATGTTTCCATGAGTTCACAATGGCGCCAAAAAAAGAGAGCATCAAAAGAGGAAAGTTTCCATAATCCAATATATGCTCAATCTTGACACCACAAGGGAATCAATCACATTTAGAAAAGTTTCCTTACGCAACCCCTTCTCACTTCTATTATGTTCTTGAGTGTTTCAAAGTGATAAGTGTATTTTATTCAGTGTTTTTGAGTGTGCTTGAAGTGCTAGACGTTTGGAGAAAGGGAACCTCCGCCGAATTTTCTACGAACTTGCAACTATGGTGGATGGAATTTCTTGAACTCCTACTTTATTAATTTGGATTAATAGCATGTTCATGCATGTTTTAATATCAGTTTATCATGCATACTTTTAGATTTCAGTTTCATTATTCATGATTTAAAATTTAGTTTAAGCATGTATGCATGTTTAAGCCTTCATGAGATCATGTCATGCCTAGTTCCATGCTTAGGTTTGCTTTAAAAGTATGACACTTGCTATGTGATGATTCCATGCTTTTAAATGTTTCTACGCTGAATTTTATTTCTCTTATATATGATTGATGAATGTGAGAATTAAATGTAAGAACTTGAAATTTAATAACCACATACTGTCATAGTGATCCAAAGGGCTACTATGGGTGTTCTTTACATATACTTAGTGTATATGGGTCTCATTACTGTGTGTAGATGAGTGTAGCCTAAAATACTTGGAATATGGACATGAAATCCTAATCCCAATGAAATGTGACATGATGAATTGTCTTTCCACCCATAAGTGGGGTATTTTGATAAGAACATCAAGGGATCAGACCCCCTTTCAGTCTAACATACAACCATACACAAGAAATTGTTTGAATTGCTTAATGTATTCAAGTGTTTGAAATTGAATGTGTTATTGATTTGAATTAGTGACTTAGTTATTTTTAAGAATGATCCACTGGGCTATGTGCTCACCCTTCCTTTCTTATCATTTTAGGGATTTGAATCACATGAAGACTTTGATATTAGATAGGTTCTAATTTTAGAAAGTTTCTATTTTCTATCTTGATGCAAGGGTTTGTAATCCAAATTTTGAACATTTAAAATGTAAGACTTCCGCTGAATTTATGTTTCTAATTTGGAGTTATGTATACTTTCTATTGGTGTTTTCAATTCAAGTTATGTACTTGTTTCTATTTTATTAAATCAATAAGGATATGAATTTAATTTCTTTTATCTCTTGTGCAAATTGCCTTAGTATATGTTACTTAAATGAATAAGGCTTGGGATAATTGAAATAGACAGACAAGTTGTGTATTGGAATTGTAATCGAACCCTGACCTACCTTGTGATTAGTTAAAAATCAATGTCTCGAGGGCTGGGGTGTTACAAAAGGTGGTATCAGAGCCTAGGCATTAGTTGCTGGACAAGAATTAGAAAGTCAAGCCTAGAAATTAGTTATTGGGCTAGAATTAGAAAGTTTAATCTTATACCAAGTATGGTATCAAATTTAGAAAGTATTAACTCAACTAGGTTTGACCTGTGCTTTGAGTTGAAATTAGAATGCCCTACCATCTATTTTTGAAATTGAAAATTGTTTTGGAAAGTGTTTTCAAAAAGGAAGTATATGTTTTGAAAGGTTTTGTTTGGATACAAAGACTACAATTTGAGCTGATAGTGGGTAAACCTTTGTTAGCAACCCCGCAAGTGTACGGGATCACAGTAATAATATCTGGTACCGGGTATCGTCCTCAGGGAACAAGGGTAGCTTTTGAGTTTTTAATACTAGAGTTACTAATGATCACAGTTTTATCAAGACTAGATTTAATGAGATTACGTTAAGTTAAGAACTAGAAGCTGTTGTAAACAAAGATGATGATAAATTTTAAGAATTCAATAGAAAAACATGTTTAGGGTAGTGAAAGTCGCCGCATAGTTTGCAAATCTTCGTTGTGTTTGTGAATTAGCTAAGCTATGAGTTATAGCATCAATGGTCGAAACCCTTTCCCAAGGCATTTCAACACTCACTAGATTTGTTTCGTCAAACCCTCTCCCAAGGCGTTCACTCTACAATCTATGTGTTTAGGCTGACAATCCCTGTGCAATTCCCTAGGTTGGTCAACAATCTCCCGATCAATCAACTGGTCTAAGTACAGATTGTGATATCTGTATTTCAGGCTTCTCTCTCGAGGTAGACTAAAATACTAAATTCAATACATCTATGGCCAGTAGATATAAAGCTTTAAGTCTACACAATAAGAAATAGAATATATAAATCAACAACTACAATTAGATATTACAAACTATGCTTTGAACAATCACATCCCAGACAATAAAACTGATTAGCTCGACATGAATGTAAAGGAAAGCATAAAATTAAATTCAAATAAGCAATACATACTCAAATCTCTTAACAATCTTCAAAAAACAATAAAAACTTAGTTTTTCATGCCCTAGTAGCCGCCACAGTGTTCCCTTCTCTCTTCTCTCTCTCTTTTTTAGACTCTAAATACCTTCTTCTATTTATAGTCCTGCACTAAAAAACCTAAAAAATATGAAAATCTCGCTATACAAACAATTGACCGCGGTCAGTGACCGTGGTCCACGAATTTGATGTCAAAAACCCATATTTCGTGCATTCTGTCCACCGTGGTCTGTCAATTTTCTATGCCAACCACGTTCTAGTGACCACGGTCAGTGGTTTATGGACCGCGGTCACCAGTACGTTATTTACTGGTTCTGTTCTTCTATTTTAACTGCAGTCTTCAGTTTTCGTACCGCGGTCTTCTGGTATTTGCTCTTGATTCCATCTCTTTTATGCCTTCTTATGATGCATTCTTTGTTTGTATCAACCTGTATCCTGTAATACATGCAAATTCCTTTCCTAGACATTATTTTCTCATAGAAACATATCAAAACTATCGAAAATAAGGCTTAAAAGTTATTAAACAATGTAATTCCTAACTATATGCAACTATTGCTAACTATGCAATTCTTTACTTATATTTTCTCTTATTTTGTAATACCCCATAATTTTGTCAAATAATTTAAAATAAATAAAATAAGTTAAGTAAATTAATTTCAAAGATTTTAAAAAATTTTGGGTGCAAATTGTGGGTGGGCACATGAAAAATAAAAATATATTGGAGATATAATAAAGAATTAAGCAAATAGGACCTTAATTTGATAATTTAATGAAAATTACAATTTAGTAGAATTAATTATGAAATTTAAGAAGTTGCTTAAGAAATAAATAGAAATAATACACCTATAGGTTAATATGGGTATGAATAAGGTGTGTGTTAGCCCAATACATGTAAATATTACATATTATGGGAATATGTACATTGAAAAATTTATACAATTAAATAAAAATGTAGTGTACATGTGTTTATTAAAAATAAATAAAGCATTATTAGTGTATAATTACATAAATTATTATCTGAAAATAAAATATGAAATAAATAAAAAATACATGGAAATGAAAAATATAGATTATTTAATTATTAACATTAAAAATATGAAGGAAATAGAGAAATATCAAACAAATGCAATATTAAATAATTAGAAAGGGGAAAAAATTAGCAAATCATCAAAATAGAAGGAAATATACAAGAAAATCAAGTTTTTATTAATTAGGAAGTGTCAAATTGATAAAATTCGGACAATAACACTATTAGAAAGCAATTTGGTAATTAGAAACTGCATCTGACGGTCCAAAACGAATCTGTAAAATTCAACGAATGAGATTGAAGTCTAAAACGACACCCAGGAGCACCGAATCAACAAGATCCAACAGTCCAGAAATGATTAAGTCGATCTAACGGTTGGACGCATCTCATCTGATCAAGAATGACACCGGATTTGAGGCTCATCGTGCGGATCATATCAATGATCAGGATTATTATGTTGCTCGAGAACCATCCAACGGTACAGATTCGAAAAACCATTGATCAAATGCGCAACTCGAGGTTCATCAAACGGCCCAGAACCAGGCGCACTGAGGAGATCGCGAAATGATGCACCGATCGAGGAAATCGGACGGCCCGGATTCAATTCGCCTTTGATCGATCGCGAAGTAATGCGCCACTCAAGGATGATCAACGGTCCAAGATCACGTTCGCTCGATCCGACGGCCTATACGATTTTCGTTAATCGCGAACCAGATCCACATGTTGTGATCGAGGATGATCGGACGGATCGTATTTGGTGATCGTGAACGTATGGTGTAATCGAGGCTCATCCGACGGTGAAGATCTTAGATCGCTTGATGATCATGCTGCGTTCGAGGAGATCTATCGGCCCTGATCAGATCATCTGAATTTGATGCGATCGAGAATGATCCAACGATCCACAGCTGATCCGAAAAACCTTAACCGTGATCTGATGCGCGATTCGAGAACGATCCTACGGTCCCGATTAGCTGCTCCGATAAATAAACGAAAAATCAACCGAAAATCCGAATAAATCATCCAAAAATCCAAAAAAAATGTTTCTAAAATCCAAAAATTTCTCAAAAAAATTCCAAAAATTCACCTTCTATTCTCCTATGCTTGGGGGGTACAAAATTCTAAAAGATTAGCAAGTTTCCTACAAAATAACATCCCAAACTTGCCATTCTCTACCCTTTTGAACTCTATATAAACACTTCCCATGCTCACAACTCATCTCATCCCAAGAAACAAGAGTTGAATTGTCATCTTATTCTCTAGGCCTTCTTCTTGACAATCCCCTCAGTTCTTGAGTAATCTTGAACTGTTCTTGAGTGTTCTTGAGTGTTCTTGAGTGTTCTTGAGTGTTCTTAAGTGTTCTTGAGAGTTTTTGAGTGTTTGAAAGCCTTGAAGTAACAGAACTCTGCCTGATTTCAAAAGTGTGCAGAAGAAACGCGTTTAAGGTGGAAGTGACTTCTAACCTTTACTTCTTTATTTTAATTCGAATAAGTCTTGCATGTGTGATGATGTTTTGAAGATGATTGATTGAATATATGTTTTAATATGCATGCTTTATTTATT
>JAJIYU010001916.1:0-34216 GCA_030144865.1 Tinospora cordifolia
GGGGGGGGGGGGGGGGGGGGGGGGGGGGGGGGGGGGGGGGGGGGGGGGGGGGGGGGGGGGGGGGGGGGGGGGGGGGGGGGGGGGGGGGGGGGGGGGGGGGGGGGGGGGGGTCGGGGGGGGGGGGGGGGGGGGGGGCGCATTGGAACAATCCATGTGGTTTAGGAATGCAAAATGATAAGGCGATTGCAAATAATTATAATTAATTTAGAATTGATTATGAATAAGTAAGAAATAGAAGGTTCCCCACTAATGGGTATCTACCACAATTAGAAATATTTTCTTTGTGAGTCCTAAAGCATTTATGTGTTTTTGTGTGTGCATATAGGGGTCTTTGTTAAAAGTCAACCACTAAATCCCATTATTCAATTTTCCATAGTTAGCAAATTCAAAAGCATCGGCATGTGATGGACTTACCAACTTTACTTCATACATGCTTTTCACTTCTCAAGTCTCAAGATGATTAAAATAGCATATATGTATCACAAAGAAAATTCAAACATTATGATATTAAACAAATAGAAAAGCAAAATTCATAGGAACTCCCATGAATATCATTATAATCTCATTCTACTTACATGATAATGGAACAAATACTCATGAGGATAAACCATCAAGGAAAGAGAATTTTCAAAATGAAGGGTTACAGTTGGAAAACCATCGTCAACACTGCAATTAAAAAGGAATAATCACATTAGTTTTATGACCTTCACTACTTCAATAAAAGAAAAAATAAACAATAGTCATGCAACAAAGACATTCTCATTTTCTATTGACATTTGATAAAGCATCATACCAAAGAGTCAATCACGATCAAACCAGCTTTTACCACAACAGTCTGCCTACTTCAGGAATCTTTTTTCAACGAAGTATGGCAAATTTTCATATTAAGGGTAAAACTATGACGCCCTTGATAGAAAAAATTCATAATATTATCAAACCTTTGAACTATTTCCAAGCTTTGGCAACTTTAGGCAAAATTAATGCAATTTACAAATGAGGCAAAAAAATCCTTTTTTCTAACCAAAAAAGGAATAACATAAAGACACTCTCTAAGTTAGAAAGAAGAAAACAAAAACCAAAAAAAAAAAAAAAACCAAAAAAGAAAAAAAAAATTCTTGCAAGAGTCAATGAGGGAAGGTGTGAGAGAGAGGAAAAGAACGCAACATCCCGCTATCTCTTTGAAGTCTCTTGATCTCGAAAATGGCTTTAAAAGTTGGATAATTCTATAAAATATTTTTGCTATCAATAGCATTTTTGCAAGCGCACTCTTGTTCATATGGTATAGATTGAATATTAAGTTCATTAACGCAAGATGAAGCTCAAGTGGCCTCTCTTAGCAATTTGTTCTCCAAAAGAACCAAGAGTATTTGATGTTTGTTCATGCTATCAAGGCAAAAAAGCAATGTTTATGTGATTAGTATGTTTTGAGCAAGATGATAACTATAGATGGTCTAGACGAGACCAAAATATTGCAAATAATATTTGTTCATAACTCCCTAAGTAAATAATCTCCACGTACACACACACTTATGTATATATATATATATATATATATATATATATATATACATAAAACAATGTGATCCTATTTCCTCTACCTATTGGTTGATGAACTGCTTAATAACGTTGTTAAGTAAAAGGGCCAAAGAGAAAAACTTCTTCAGATGCTTTGAAGTGGGAAGGGGCAAAGTTAAGGCTTCGAACATTCAATTTGCAGACCAAAATGAACATTTTGAGAAGCTTCAGCTCTATATTTGGATTAAGTATCGATCTCCACAAGTGCCAGTTAGCAGGCATCAATGTTTCAATTGTGGTTGTTACAAATGTCACTTCTACATTGGGAGTATATGTGAGTTCTAGGCATCTCACATATCTCAGCATGCCCCTTGGAGATAAACCAAGATCCATGGCTTTTTGGGACTCGGTCATCAGTATCATGTCTTGACGATTGAATGGTGGAGGAAGAATTGTCTGTCTTGAGGGGAATGGCTTATGCACTTGAAATACGTCCTTAACACCAATCCCACATTATTCATGTCAGACTTCCACATGCCTAGATAGGTTGTAGCTTTCCTCAAAAAGATGATGCATTCATTCATATGGAAGAATGAAGACTCTTCCAAACCCTCCAACATAGTTCGTTGGCAAAAAGTTAAGAAGGATCTTCAACATGGAGGCATAGATGTGGCGGATTTACTGCTTAGCAATAAGGCACTGACTACAAAATGACTGTGGTGTTACATGCATGAGAAAGTCATCACGAGCTCATATCATCAACAGCATACCATAAAAAACCCATGTGCGATTATTGGTTCGATAATCATGCACAAGTTTTTGTCGGTAAAGAGAAATCACATGGATTTAGGAAGAGTTTTCTGAACAAATCAATAAGATAAACCCCTACTACGAGTTCGACATGGAAAATCATCATGACTCTAATCTTTGCCCAAAATGTACTTCCACATCCCCATGGAAATTCATTTATTCCCTGTACCCTCTCTTCTGCCCTCATATCCAAGCTAAGGTGGGCAATGGGGTCAGCCATAAGGTTTTGGGAAGATGATTGTGATGAGCCTTCATTGCAGGTTTAACTCAAAAAGCAAGAGCTTCGAAAAGAAAAGGACAAACTAATGCAGCTGAGTAAAGAGAACAAGTGGGACCAAAGCAAAGTAGTAGATTGTACTCAATGTTGTAACATGAGGGATAATTTTGTAAATGCTGTTGTACATGGTGTAAGAGAATACATTTGGTGGCCAATCTTGCAATTCTTTCTCTTTACAATTCTTTCTCTGTTTTTCTGATTTCTAATGTTAGATACTTATCAGCTTCGTACTTAACTTCTCGCTTCTCTCAGCTTTTCTCTCTGTACTTGCTGTCATCTCTTCATCAAGCTCCCATTGCTGAACTTTGCATGGTCAGATTGGTCTCAATAAGGACCCCAAAGCTGGAACCTTCGTTTCTAAATGTGCCAGTAGGGGTGTGCACAGCTCAGGCGGGTCAGTTTTTAACCTATAATCTAAACCGACCCAACACTTATTGAGTTGTTCAACAAAGCACGAAAAACTCAATAAGTATGGCCAAGAATCACTTGGTAGAACACTCACCCCCTTATTTTCTCGGCCATACAATTCTATCCATCTCATCACAAAGAGTACAATCCATTAACATGCCCCACAAGTTTTGGATTTATGATTCGACCCTTGTGCTAACTGAGGATCGAATATTGAAATCACATTTACGAGTGACGAGCCCATGCCCGTGCATACAAAGATGACTATAGCGCGGTTATGATCAATAGACCAGTTGTGAAGTCAAGGGAATATGGTTGTGAATGATGCACTTCCACACTAAACATCCTCCCAAAATTAAATCATATCTCCTTTCTCCAACCTCAATCTTGTTAACTATGCATACAGCCAATATACTGAGTGGATGAATTTCCATAGATTTCTATATGTGGCAATGTTCACTAGGCCAGCATTTCTGCAATTATATGCCAGTCCATGCCTACTTCTTATCACTCTGCCCCAAATTTGGTTTTGCTCTGTTAGGAATCTCCATAACCACTTTCCTACCAAAGCTTTATTCCTCATTACTTTTGCTCTCTTAAGAATCTTCATAACCACTTCCCTACCAAAGCTTTATTCCTCACTGCTAAATTCCCAATTACTAAGCCCACTTGCTCCCTCTTTTCCTAAACCTGGCTCCACTCTACTAAATGTGAACTCTGACTTCCTTCCATCCCTTCCCACAAAAACTCCTTCATCATCCTCTCAATCCTATTTGCCTCACTTGTTAGGATTTTGAAACTTGATAAATAGTATGTAGGCAATGCATCCAATGTGCTTTGATTAGAGTTAACCTTCCCCACGTTGAGAGAAAGGACCACTTCCATCCTTGTTGAGAGAAAGGACCACTTCCATCCTTGCAACTTCTTGCCACTTTAGATACTATTGACTCCCAGAATGTTTGGGAGCTAGGTTACCCCCAGTGGCATTCCCAAGTATTTAGTAGGCCATCCACCCTATGCACATCCTAGCTTCTTCGCAATCCCCTCTATTCATTCCTATGAGGCTGAAATTCCTAGGATATGAGTTTTATTCATATTAATCTAAATATTGGATATCCAACGAAAACTTCGCACCACTTTAAATGCACTATGTAAATTCTTTGGTTCCCCTTCCAAAAACAAGTACATATCGTCTGCAAACTGGAGATGAGTGACCCTACCTCCTCCTACCCCACCACAAATACCCTAACCTCTTTTGCTTCTGTTCCTTTATCAATTGTTCATCCCAATACACCCACCAACATCGCAAATGCACAATGATAATTTCCAGAAAAGTTGGAAGATATAGTAGGGTCATCAGAAATATTTGCAGGGTTGGCAATCAAATGTTGTAATTGCAAGGATAATGCAAGGTTGTTCAAGGATAAATGCTTTGTGTGAGTAGAGGTTTGGGACGAGTTCAAAACTCTAGCATCATTTAGGATTAGTAATTGCACATTAGCCATGGGCTTCCCAATGTCTGATTGGTTGAGAGGGTGATATAATTTTTTCTAATTACGTGTAACTAAGGAAAAGGGTTGTCAGGTTATAAAAGAGTCATTCATCGACTAAATAGGATAGCACAATTTGTACTCAAAATACAACTCATGTTAATGAATGAAATATATAGTTTCTTTATTAAAAATAAAAATAATAAATAAAATAACTAAAAGCCAACCCAACCCCTTAAGAAACTCCTTTCACCCACCTGACTTTATATTAGGGTTGGGCATTCAAATTGGCCAACCACTCAATTACTCCATAAAGTAACACAAAAAAGGGGGAAGAAAAAGGAAAAATTTTATTTTATCGGGTCCTCTCAAAAAGAAAGGCCCCAACTCAAGTCTGCTACCCTTTTAACAGCTTCAAGACTAAAGAAAGCCTTGAGAAAAAAAAAAAAAAAATTCTTATTCAGTCCTCTTAGCAAAGAAATGCTCTAAACTCAAGTTTCTTACCTCTTTGATAGCTTCAAGGCTAGAGGGATACTTAAAGAGATGGAGAAAAATTGAAAGAAGTGCTTAGGAAGGGAGGGGAGAGAGGAAGCGGAGGAGGAGGAGGAAGGGGGGGAGAGATAAACCACCTCATCATTTGAAATTTGAAATTTAAGGTGGAGGAAGGGAAACCCCCAGCCCACAACTTCCTAAATCTTTTCTCCATCTCTCCTTTTCCCTTCAAGTCTCAATGTGAGACTCTCAAATCCCATTTTTAGTGAGTTCAAGGTTCTCTAAAATCAGAATATAAATACACACACACACACACACACACACACATATATATATATATAATTAGCTTATAAATAGATGAAAATATTAAATATAAGCATTTTAGTTAGTCTTCAAGTGGGTCGATTTGAATTTGGGTTATTTCACCAAACCCAAAAATTGACCCAATTTTTGGTTGGACTATTGACATTATCCAACCCACCCAATCAAATTATTAGAACCTGCCTAAACCTAATTGGGTCGGTGTTCGTCAATCGAGTATTTTTGGTTAGCGGGTTGAATGAACACCCCAATGTTGGCAGCTCTTCTAACATATTATTTATGATTCCTTGCAAGAAAGAGAGGAGAGGAAGAGGAGGGAGGGTAGGAAAAGCAATCGAAACGATACCAAACCTATATGGGTGGATTCTGCATCAAAGATTGACAAGAAGAGATGGCCCTATATGGGATACAAGTAGCATGCTAGAACAGTTGGATGGGCATAAAAGGCATTGAACCAAAGAACTGAAACAAATATACATTTGAGAAGATTGGAGAAGCATGCAGGGGAAAGATCAACATTGCACAGGTAAAGGCATCAAACTCTTTTTTTTTGTTTGGAATAATAGAGGGGCTTTGACCCAATGGGAGGAACAAGCCCGTGAATCATGGAAAGATTTTGATGATGAATCGAACTACGACAATTAGTTGTCCCAAACAGACTAAGAAATGGTACCAGACACTACGAGGATAGCGAAAGGTAAAAGGAGGAGGTACTCAAGATGAAAAGCACAACAACAACAGGGCAAGAAGGATATCAAGCCAAGGTATGTAATCGATACCATAATCACTTCTCCACCCAATAATCAAACAGCACTGAGGGAATAATAGGGAGTTGTATATTTCGTACTCTCGATGCAACAATTGACACACAGAGAGGTGGCAATCAACCCTTGTCCAACACAGTCTCAAGAGCAATTTGAGATTACGCACACAACTCAAGAGTAGGAGCAAGAGAAAGTCCGGAATTTCTAACTATCAATAGAGGCCCAGTTAATCGAAGTTAAGTAGGCTATGATGGCTCTGTCCAAGTTGGGTTAATCTTTCACCATGAAGATCTTGAGTTGTAACACTCCAAGTTGTGGCTCTGCTTCTAAGATGCGGGCGATAAGGAAGATTGTTTACGCTGCTAGGGCGGATTTAGTTTACTCTGCAAGAAAACAAGAAGAGCTCTATGGATATGTCCATTATTTCCGAACTCTAGAAGAAGAGATTTGTAGAATGGGTGGATCTTCTAGCAGTAGGGGCTACAGGGGCAGTGATCATTATGTGAGACTGAAGGAAGATCGAGATATTTGATAGGCTAGAGGAACACTTTTCCTTAACAATGAAAATAAAGGGTGAAGACTCTTTAGACTGGCAGTTGCTCGTAGTCTATGGACCCTGTAATGCACAAAAGAAGAGAGAAATTCCTGGAGGAAATAGTAGCAACTCATCGATTGTCCAAGGCCTGTGGTGCATCGGAGGTGATTTCAATATAGTGAGAAAGTCAAAAGAAAAGCTCAATGGAACACATATGACCAAAAATATGAGCCAGTTCGACAACTGGATTCAGGAACTCAACATGCAGGAACTAGACTTAAGGAACATGAAGTACACTTGGAGTAATGGTAGAAATCCACCAACCATGTCCAAACTAAAATGATTCATGGGAAATGTGCAATGAGGGGAGAAATTCAATCAACAGAGAGTCTGCGCTATGGAAAGGATTACTTCGGACCACTGGCCAATTATCCTTGACACTATTGAAACTAAGTGAGGCCCTTCCCTATTTAGATTCAACAATGATTGACTACAACATCCGGGATTTGAGGAAATTGTTCAACAGGGATGGATAAAAATTCAAACTAAAGGATGGGAAGGATATAAGTTCATGAGTAAACTCCAAGGGATGAAGGAGAGAAACAAAAATTGGAGCAAAGGGCAGAAGATTCGAGATGCTTCCAGAAAAGAGGCACCGATGAAAGATTTGGGGGGCTTGGATTAAAGGTAGAAAGAAGGAGAGGGTGGGACAGAAAACATGGACAATAGAAGAAAGATAATTGAGAAAATCGACACCATGGACGGCAAAATAGAGCATATGGTCAGACAGAGAGCCAAGATAAAATGAGCCAAGGAAGGTGATGTTTAACTCAAAGTATTTCCATAAACTACTCACTCTTCGAAAATCAAGAGCTACTATTAGTAAAATGGAAGACATCAATGGAAGAATGGTGGAAGAGGAAATAGAGATTCAAAATATGATCATAAAGTTCTTCCAAAACTTATTCAAGGAAAGTAACAACACTGCTTGGGGAGTGGGAGGAGTAGAGTTGCATGGTATTACAATAGATGAGAAAGAATAGCTATAGAGGATTTTTTTTTTTTTTTGAAATAGAAACGAGAAATATATTAAATATAGAAATAAGAACATTGGACGAGGTGTCCATACAAGGGGAGGCTACCTTACATATAACTTTGCAAAATTGAGGGCCATCCCCTCATCCATTCTCCTAAAGAGTACCCCCCCCCCCCCCCCCCCCCATTTTGTATTTATCACCCAAGTCGCGAACATGTGCATTGCTTTGTTAGATATACTACTACTGTCTATTCTAACATTTCTAAAAGTACACTTGTTCCTGGCCTCCCATACGGACGACCATACGGCATATCGAATCATGTTCCAAAATCGGGTAAGCTTGTAAGGGACTGAAGCCGGGACTGAGAAAGAGAAGGGATCCTCTGACGAGGCCGAAATTGCAGGCAGAAGCGTTCTCCAATCTTCCCAAACCGATTTCAGAACATCACAACGCCAAAAAAGATGTCCTACATTCTCCTCAGAATTCCTGCACAAACAACACCAAGAAGGTGAAATGCAGTAATTAAGCATTTTTAACTGCAATTCTGTAGCACGGTTTAATTTGCCTAGAGCAATTAGCCAAATTAAGATTTTGGTTTTTGTGGGGATGGGAGAATTCCATATATGCATATATCTTCCGTCTGGATCCGTCTCGTTATCAGTATCCGACTGAGTCACGAATGTCTCATAGCAGGATTTGACGGAGAAGGTGCCTTTGCCTTCCTAGTCCCATTTTCAAGAGTCTTCTGATCCGCTAAACTGGATGTTATCCAGAATCTGCAACAAATCTGTAAGATCTTCAATTTCTTCTTCTTTTAAAGGTCTTCTGAAGTTGAAGTTCCACCCTGGCCCCATACCGTTACTTCTCATCTGCTGAAGAGAGACCATTGGGTTTCTCGTCAGCCTAAATAGTCTCGGGTACACCTCTTTCATAGGCCTTTGTCCCCTCCAGATATCTTCCCAAACACGAATGGCGAAACCATTTCCTATGCTCCACTTTATGCATTGTAGGAATCTTGGGTAGATTGAGGCAATGCTCTTCCACGGGGACCTCCCTGAGACTCTGTTTTTTACCCCCGCTTCCATATTATTGTGAGAGGTCCCATGTATACTGGCGACGACTCTCCTCCAAAGGGCAGTCTTCTCTATAGAGAATCGCCACAACCATTTCGCAGCCAAGGCCAGATTCCTGATCTTTATGTTGCCTATCCCCAATCCTCCTCTATTCATCTGTCTACAGACCTTATTCCAATTAACCAGGAATTGCGGTCTCTCTGTAGATTCCGCCTTCCAAAGAAATATCCTGATGCACTTCTCTATTTCTTTCCTAACCCTGAACGACATTAGGAACATTGACATGAAATATGAGGGGAGAGCCTCCAGAACAGATTTAATTAGGAGCAGTCTACCTCCTCTTGAAAGATAGCTTCCTTTCCAGCCTTCAATTCTATGTTTAACTACCTGAATCACCGGGTCCCAGAAGGAAATCCTTTTGTTGTTTCCTCCGAGGGGCATGCCCAGATATTTGAAGGGAAGGTCGCCAGCTGTGATTCTTAGGATCTGCTCTGCTTTAGAAAGGTCAGCAGCAGTAAGGTTAATACATGCTATTTGGCTCTTCTGCAAGTTTATCTTCAGACCAGAAATCAGGGAAAAGCTTTGCAGGGCTCCTTTGAGTAACCTCCAGCTGAGAACGTCATTGTTGAGGAAGAATAAAGAGTCATCTGCGTAGAGGAGGTTAGTTAAATTGATCTTGTCTTTTCCCAACTCAAAAGCCTTTTAACCCTTTCTCCTCTGCCTTTTTAATGATGCCTTGGAGGCTGTCAGCAACTAGAACATATAAAAAGGGGGAGAGGGGGTCTCCTTGTCTGAGGCCTCTAGAGGCTTTGATCTTTCCTCTAGGTCTACCATTAATGAAGACTGAGTACTGAACAGAGGATAGGCATTCGGTGATCCAGCTACACCATCTGTCACCAAATCTTTTCTTCTCAGCACATAGAGGAGATAGTGCCATCTGACTGAGTCATAGGCCTTGGAGAAGTCGATCTTCACCACTATTCCTTCTTTATGTCTTACTTTGTAATCCTCCACAGCTTCATTTGCAGTTAGGACCGCGTCTAAGATGTGCCTGTCCTTCATGAAGCCCATTTGCGATTCGGCAACTATATCTTTAATAACTTCCTTCAGCCTTTTCGTGAGGACCATTGCAATGATCTTGTAGAGGCTGGTGACAAGGCTGATGGGGCGAAAATCTTCCACCTTTTTGGAGTTATTCTTCTTCGGAATGAGTTGGATATAAGTCTCATTCGTGCAGTTATTCACAATTCCGGAGTCATAAAATTTCCTAATCGTGTTAAGGACATCCTAACGGAGCACTGACCAGTTCCTTTGGAAGAATAACATGGAGAAGCCATCAGGGCCTGGAGCTTTTCCCCCGTCACCGTGGAAAACTGCCTCCTTAACCTCTTCTTCCGAAAATTCCCGTTCCAGCCATGCGCTCTGATCTCTTGAGATAGGGTTCCACTCCAATCTTTCCACTACCCATTTTGGAGACTTTGGATCAGAATAGAGCTGGGAGAAGTATTGGATAACAGTGTCTTCAATAACTGGCAGGGAGTCAGTCACCCTCCCTTCATTCACTTCTAAGCTTGATATAACTGCTTGACTTCTTCTAATTGAAAGCACTCTATGGAAAAAACTCGAATTGACGCCCCCCTCCTTTACCCATTTGATACGGCCCTTCTGACGTGCCTCTCTTTCGATCCTAGTATCCAAGATGTGCATCTGGGACAGAACCGAGGCCCTCCTTTCTTTAATTTCTCCCGAAGATCCCACCTCTTCAATTTGCTAATCAATGTCCTCTAACTCCTTTTTGAGACTGGAAAGCTTCCTTTGTTCCTCGGAAGCGAAATTTTTGCTCCACCCCCGAAGGTCGCTCTTCAGATACTTGAGTTTCTACATAACCCTGAAGCCTTGCCATCGGAAGTCAACTGGTTTGTTCCAACTCCTCTTGAGGGTGTCCTTGAAATCAGGTCTGTTCATCCAATCATGAATGAAGCGGAAGGGAGAGGGGCCCCAAATTGCAGTCTGAGCATCCAGAGCGATCGGCCAATGATCTGATGTGATTCTTCTCAGAGAGCATTGATTCGTAAAGGGGAACATGCTGTCCCATTGAGCATGGACCAGGAATCTGTCCAATCTGGAAAGGGTGGCTGTTTCCCTGTTGTTTGTCCAAGTGAACTTGACGTTCCTTAGGTCAATGTCACTCAACTGCAGCTCATTGATTAGCTCGTCAAACTGAGCCATGGATGAGTCCAAGTAGTCCCCGTTGCTCTTCTCCTCGGGTCTTCTAATGGCGTTGAAATCACCTCCAATGCACCAGGGGCCAGAGAGGATCACTGAGAGAGCTGCCAGCTCATCCCAGAACTCCTGCTTTTCTCTCTTTGTATAGGGACCATAGACTGCCGTGAACCACCATTCCTTCAGATCCTTCTCCTTGATCCTAATGGACTTGGAGAACCTTCCTTCAAAGTTGTCCGTCACCTCTATGTGTCTTCTATCCCTAGCTATCATAATGCCCCCTGCCAAACCTGAAGCAGGGAGACAAACCCATTCCACATGACGCCTTCTCCACAGATTAGAAATTAAATCGGCTGAACAACTTTGTTTTTTGAGCTCTTGGAGGGAGATTGTGTGGCTTAGCTCCCAAGATGGTGCGACGAATGAGGTCCATTTTCTCGGGAGGACCGCAACCCCTGATATTCCAGGATAGGATCCGCATTGGGCCATACTTTCCGTTCCCTTGAGTCCTATGGGGACTCGTCCAACTGAGAGAGTTGGATGTTGATCCCTTGGAGGAATCTTGCCACTCTTCTAGCTCTCTTTCCTTCCTCCTCCTCTTCTTCCGATTCCTCATCCATGCCATTTTCCTTTGAACTCCTGCTTGTGACATCATCTTGATCTTCAGACTGATACTGGGTAATATTCTGGTGTTGGGTCTTGGAGCATCCTGCGCCTTCAAAAAACACCGTTAAGTAAGGTAAAGCAATGTTCAATTGTGAAGGGGGGCAAGGCTTCTGGTGCAGATGGATTTACAATGGCTTTCATCCAAAAGGAATGCGCTATAGTCAAGGGAGATGTCTTAGCATGTTTGCATAAATTTCATAGAGATGTCGTAGTGAATAAGACGGTCAATAAGACCTATATTTGCCTTATCCACAAAAAAGTCAACTCTATCAAGATGGAGGACTTCAAACCTATTAGTTTAACAACAGGCCTTTCTAAGATTATTGCAAGAACATTATCCAACAAGTTGAGGAAGGTCCTGCATACCACAATGAGTAAAAACCAAATGGCTTTCATCAAAGACAAATAGATCTTGGACGATATTCTTATAACAAATGAGGTAGTGGAAGACTATAGGATAAACAGGAAAATAGGACTTCTACTGAAGGTGGACTTCGCAATAGCTTATGATTCGGTTAGGTAGGGTTTCTTGGATTTTGTCCATGAAAGAAGAGGGTTTGGAACTCAGTGGAGAAAATGGATTTAGTACATTACTCAGTATTCATAAAAGGAAGGCCAAGGGGGAAGATTAATGGGTTCAGAGGTCTTCGTTAAAGGGATCTTTTGTCCCTTTTTCTTTTTACATTAGTAGTAGATGCCTTCTCTACAATTGTAGAAAAGTCAATGGCTTTGGAGAAAATGGAAAAGATACAAGTAGGAACGAATACGATCCACATCACACACCTCCTATTTGCAAATGACTGCCTGATCTTCATGAAGAATGTAAAAAAGGCTACCCAGGATGTTGTTAAAGCACTCAATACTTTTTGCTTCCTGTCAAGACTATCAATAAATAGCAGTAAGAGTCAATTGCTGAGGATAAACGTACACCCAATTACCCCAAAAAGGCGAGCAGGTCAGCTAAGGAGATTGACGTATGTATGGAAAATTGGCCAATTAATTACCTAGGCCTACCACTTGGAGGAAACTCAAGGAAAATGGCCTTTTGGGACGTACTCCAAACTATCAAGAAGAGGGTGGAAGGGTGGAAATGCAGTAATTTATCTAGGGGTGGAACACTACTATTGTTGAAAAGAGTCCTTGACGCCACTCCTAATATATTTTCTCTCCATTATCCAGATGCCAACAAGGGTAGTTGTGACAATCAAACAATCCATGTGGAGGTTTTTGTGGAACGAGGATAAGGAGAAAGGATAGCATTTACTGAACTGGGAGCAAGTCTGAAGGGACATGGTGGATTAGGGGTGGGAAAAACCCTAGTACGGAACATAGCACTAAGGGAAAAATGGTTGTGGTATATAAGGACAAAATCAAAAACGTTGTAGGCTCAGGTTATCAAGAGTATCCATGGATCTCAAGCCAATGGCAAGGAGGCAAGTAGTAGTAATAAATGGAGCACGAGATGACCTTTTTTTTTTTTGACACAGAAACTATTGTATTAATACCGAAAGAAAATTACAAAGAGGCTAGATGAGATATCCGGCTTTAGTTTTCATCATGCGTACAATGCGAAGGAGCATGAGATGACCTTGGAAATCTATATTTAGGATTTATCCTAAATTTAGACCCTACATAGGCTAGAAAGTGAGAAATGGAAATCAAGTACACTTCTGGGAGGAAAAGTGGTGAGGCACAACCAGCTTACAAGGGAGGTTCCCAAACCTATATAGGTTGTCAAAAAGAACAATGCACCCATATTTGAGTTCATGGTACAAAGCAGAATTGGACAGAGAAAGAGTTGGGCATGGAATCTACATTTAAAAAGGAACATAGGGGACAACTACATGGGTGAGATAACAAAACTCTTGAATATCATGAATGCCTTTCAACCCTCGGAAGAGGAGGAGAGACCTATTTGGACTAGGAATTCTCGCCACACATTCTCTGTCAAGTCGTTTTTGCTGAAACTGGAACCTAAATCTCAACACCCTTCTTTTTCCAATGCAGCTTTCATTTGGTCTACAAAGGCTCCAACGAAAGCTAAAATTTTAGTTTGGCTTGTCTATTTAAAGAAGCTGAACAGCGCAAAGGTTATCCAAAATATATATATATCCTATTCACACGTTGCGTCCATCCATATGTTGTATGTACAAGGAAGATGATGAAAAGATGTAACATTTGTTCGGGCAATACAAGGCTTTGAAGACAGTCTAGGAGAACTGGCAGCAAAAGCTCAATAAGATCATTCCACCTTCTACGGAAGATTTCAAGGCCTCGAATAGCATCCTTTCAAACTCTATCAAAGAGTATTGGACGACAATTTTGTTTGCTATCTAGTATAGTACTTGGCAGGAGAGGAATGCTTGAGTATTTAAAGAAAAGTATAGGACAGTGGACATAATATAGGAGAGATCCATAATTTTGTTTTCCACATGAATCTCCACTTCTAAATTACCTCAAGGTTACAACTTTGGAGAATAGTTATGTAATTGGTATAATATCTTACTAACATTGTAAATTTTTATCCAGAAACCTCATTTGGCAGGTCTTTCATTATTAATATATTCATTTTAGTATCTTTTCAAAAGAAAAAAGCAATCAAAAAGAAATCTTAAGATTTATTGAGGAAGAGGAAGGAGGGTCAAAGGCATTTAGCCTAGTAAAAAGAGAAGGGGTACAACAATCTGAGGCTTCATGTGGTTTGTCAATAGGAAACATAAGATCTTAGAATATGGCGTTGTGCAAGAAATGGGTATGGAGGCCATCCTAGTCAAAACCTCAACTCAACTCACGAATTGCGCAAATTGTGCATTGATTCACCCCTTAGCAATTCAAATCCCATGTAAGAATCAAAACACAAGCAAATCGTATGCTACCTCTTTGACTTCAAAATTTTTGATAATTTTGGATCTAATGTAACATTAAGGATACAAATAGATGTCTCTAAAACTAAAATTTGTACACAATTCACATTGGTTCTTTGAATCTTATAATTCATTGATTCAAATATTGATTTGATACGCAAGAACCCCAATGATTTACTTCCAATTCAAGATTCTGACTGCCATGGTGGAGGCTCGCACTTGAACTTCAAGCTTTACGGACGAAGGTAATCGAGAGCACATATGGAAGTAGGTTGGCATTCGATTAGGGGGTACGGGCCAATAGGACTAGGAGGAAGACATCCCAATGTCCATAAAAGGTTATTTTTGTGATAGAGCAAGTTATGGAGTACATTTAACCAAGGATATGGACTTTGTTTTTGTGAAGACACACAACTAGGCTTTCCCACATAAGCAAAGAGATTCCCCTTACTACACCAACTATATTTAGACAAAGGTCAACGGGTGGCATATTTTATTAATCATGAAGCTTTGGAGGATCATTTAATATCCATAACTTGGAATTTCCACTTCTCCAGGAATACTACAGATAGAAAGCTTGTAGATTTCCCAAATCTGTTGCAGATGTCTTTTGGTCAAGGTCTTGTCCATGAATGATTCCTTTTCTTGAAACCTAAGTTCAACCAATGTCTTTTCCGCAAAATCCTACTTCAACACCTTATACAACCAATCAACCTCTACTGTGCTTCCATTAGCTAAGGCTATTTGGCAAGTAGAAGCTCCCATCATGATTCAATTTTTTGAATGGCTCTTCAGCCATAGGTGTCTCAATACCTATGATAATCTTCAGAAGCATGCCCCAAACTAGATTTTTTTTTTTTTTTTTTTTTTTGAGAAGAAACTAGATAGTATTAATAATTAAAAGATGGTACATAACAAGACCAGATGAGATATCTAGCTGATTACAACAAACTGAAAAATAAGCTAACTACCCTGAATTTATAATTTCCTTCCCATTACAAAGTCACTCCCCAAACTTATACCCTTTCCCCCATTTTGAAACAGAAATCCAGGTTGCAAACAGCATATTGGATCTATCCCAAACTGAGGTAGTCGTCTTCTCCCTATTCAAGAAAAGCCTGGCGTTTCTTTCCTCCCAGATTGAGTACCAAACAGCAAACAAAATTAGTTTTCAGAAACGTTGCGTATTGCTGGCTGCAACTAATTTGTTTGGGGAAGGAGGCACAAAACTCCTATGTTTCTAGATCTACCTAAGCCACAACTGCTGCACCATCTGACATTCACCAAATATGTGTTGGACCATCTCCGAGTCATTCCTACAAAGAACACATATTGAAGGGTTCAAACATAGGTTAGGATAACGAATTTGAAGATTTTTTGTTGTGTTCACATGCTGATCAACCAAGCCAATACGCGAGCTTTGGTAGGCATTTTATTCTGCCAAATGAACTCTGTGGGCACTATGTTTTATTGCTGATTTTTTGCATTCATCGTTTCCTAGAAAGAACTAACAGAAAACATCTAATCCAGTTGTCCCACCCATTGAGGATTGTCCTTTGAAAATGGACCTGCAGGATGGAAGTTGTACAGTAAAGATAGCAGATCATTGATATCTGTGACAAATTCATCTTGTATGTGGCATCTGAGGTGAAGATTCCATCCCCAATGCATATTGTCCCCTTCAGTGGTGCATGTTCTAAAAAACTGAAATTGGTGTAGTTTGATGATTGGAAAGTCTGAAAATGTTGGGGAACTGATCTTTTAAACTTTGGGTACCACACCATGTATCTTCCCAAAAATCAACTGTGTCCTTTCTCTAACTTCCAAATGATGTTAGATTTAAATTTCCTATAAATGGTATATATATCTTTCTATGGGAATCGATGACTGCATCTACCTATTATGCCAGCTTCTCTTCCTTGAGCTCTAGAACCGTGAATACTTTTAACTACCTTGGCCCACACATTGCCGTCGGATTCACTAACATTCTCCAAAGCCATTTGCCTCTAATGGCAATGTTTCTGCGAAACAGCCCCCCTATTCCTAGACCGCCTTTTCTATGCTCTTACTAACTTGAGACCAATTGACTAGATTGCTTCCTTTTTTAGCCTCATTATGCTTCCAGAAGAAATCTCTCATAGCATGTTCAATGGTAGCTGCTACTCTTCTTGGCAATTTGAAAATGGACAAAAAGTACATGGAGAGAGCATCTAGAACAGACTTTCTTAACAGCAGCCGCCCTCCTCGAGAGAGGAAACTCTTTTTCCAGCCTGCGATTCTTCTGCAAATCGTTTGAATCATAGGATCCCAAAAATCAGTTTTTATCGGATTCCCCCCGGAGGAACATCTAGGTATTGAGTGGGCCACTTGGCGTGAGCGACATTGAGATCTTGGGCCCAATTTTTGACTAAGTGCTCCATGATATTAATGCCCAGAAGCTAACTCTTTCTTCTGTTTATTTGAAGTCCGGATAGAAAACAAAACGCGTTTAGGATGTTTGTCACTGTTGCCACTTCCTCCTTACGATTTTGCATAAAAACCTGACAATCATCAACAAATAGTAAATGAGTGAGTTGTATTCTGTCCTTGCAAATGCTGAACCCTTTTATCTTTCCTGATTCCACTGCTTTTTCAAAGATTCTTGTTAGAGCATCAGCTACTATGATGTACAAAAAGGGGGACAGCGGATCACATTGCCTAAGGCTTCTTTGGGCATCAAACTTCCCTCTAGGTCTATCATTAATGAAAACTGAATAATTGGTAGATTTCAAACACGCTCTTATCCATCGCCTCCAATTGTCCCCAAAGCCTTTTTGTCCAAGAATGAAATCTAAAAAGTCCCATCGAACGGAATCATAGACTTTGGCAAAGTCCACTTTTAAGAGCAAACCTTCTTTACCCCGGAATCTACATTCCTCCACTGCTTCATTTGCGATTAGAATGGCCTCCGTTATTTGCCAATCTTTAACGAAACCCATCTGTTGTTCGCTTATAGTATCTGGGAGAACTCTTCGAATTATGTTGGCGAGAACCTTGGCCATGATCTTGTATAGGCTTGTCGTCACTAAAGTCTTCAACCCGCAGAGATTCGTACTTCTTTGGAAGTAGACAGATGTAAGTTTCATTCACCTTCCTATTTATAATAGCATCTTTCTAAAATTCTTTCATACAGGATAGAACATCTTGATTTACAATTTTCCAATTCTTTTGAAAAAAGGCCAATGTGAACCCATTTGGACCCGGGGCTTTATCACCATTGTTACTAAAAACCACTTCTTTTATCTCTTCTAACTCGACTTCTCTTTCTAACCAGCTTCTGTTTTCTTCGCTAATCCTGTGCCAATTGACTCCTTCAACATCCGAGCCTAGATGTTATTCCTGCATTGTTGTGCAGTATCTACGTCAACAACTGAGTCTATTGATCATTTATTTGGACCACATGGTTTGCCTCCTTAAGCGGACAATATATGCCTCCTAATTTGGAAGAGGTGCTATCTTTATCATATCTTTCATTGCTATCTAAGATGGCAAGACGCACGAGTTTGATAGCCTTCTGCATATAATTATGGGCCACATGGTTAGAGAGGAATAACAAGATGTTCTATTATGGAAAACTTGGGATGGATGCTTTATGGGAAACTATTAAAATCAAGGCAACTACGCCGATCATCGCAGCACTATGGAACAATGGGGTTCCCATGTCTAGGTGGATATTAAGTAGGAGTAGTTGTCTATTATAAAAGGGTCTTACGTAATTGATTCTTACAATGTATAATGAAGATCTTGTCCAAGTGGAAGGGATCAGGATCGATGTATTACTTCCTTCATTGGCTAGTTATAATAAAAAGCCCCATTGATTGAACAATGCAATGGACGATGTTAGCCAACTCTTTGATTGCCTAGCCACGGCAAGGTTGTATGATTATTAGCATCGGTTCATTAGGACAAATAATCAATCTATAGTTTTCTCCACAAGATCATTCCATGCTTTATCTTCTGCCACCCAAGAAGTTGTTCCCTATCAATCCATTTGGTTTGCTTCAATCCCCCTCAAGGACATGACTTTAGGGTGGTTGAATGGCCTGGATAAACTTAGTTCTATTGTTAAGTTAGAGTGCAGGTCTCCCACTTGTTTTCTATCCCCCTCGTGATATGGTCTATGCAAGGAGAATGAAGAGTCTTCCCAACATATTTTCCAAGAATGAGCTTTTTTCAAGGTTGTATGGTCTCAATGAATGGAGTAGGAGGAATCGGTGTGTCAGCTTTCCAGCTGATGATATGTTTTTTTTTCAGTTCCAAGTAGTGTTGGTGTACTAAATAACTACTGAACTTGTATATAGAAATCATAGACACCAATATCATAATGTTAAAAATGAGTCAACCAAATGCAAGTCAAAGCCTCTAATACAAAAGAATAATTGACAAGAAACCTACCTGTCAGCATACCGCAAACATGAAAATTGGCCTTCGACAGTAAAAAGTTTATGATCAGACTGGTTAGACATTATCTAACAAAATATTCAAAGAACATAATGTTAGAGTTTTTCTATAAAGATTTAATTAAAAAAGAGATGGACAGTACATACCTTATTTATCAGTGGCTCATAAACCACCTCAGGAAGATAAGCCAAGGTTGTTCCACTATCAATTATTGTTCCTCTCCTACTTCCAGTCTCAAATACATATGCTGGGAGCTGTAGGAAAGTCTTCCCAACTTCAATTGATGTCAAGTTGACATTGTAATGTAGCCTAAGATAATTTTAAAAAACAATACATGTAGGTTAAGTGAACCACATGCAACATGTCTTCTCCTAAAAGATAAACACAATAAGTTGATCTAAAATGAAAGAAGAAATTCAAGAAAGGAAACAAAATCACCGTTAAAATGATTCGTGACACATTTTTATCCCCATTCCCCACCCGCGGTGCCCCTTCCTCCCCACCACTCAGGTTGAAAGAGTTCCAACACCACAATGCAATCATTTCTCTACTTGTCATTTGAATGTGAAACCTAAATGCTGTCGTAAAAGGTCAAACAAAATCTCTTGCACCTTATAGGAAAGTACAACCATATTCAAGCTCCAAATAAAAGGATGCTTGAAAGTATGTCTCCCACTAGGTTATCCTATCTGTCATGTGGATTGGCCATCTCGGCCCACCATCCCCCACCCCCAATGAAAGAAACAAAGAAAAGGATGAAGAATGAATATAAGATAGAAATTAGAACATATAGAAAAGAATATCAGCTCATCTCCACTTTTATTTTCACCCTGCTAAGACCTTCAGAAGAAGAAAAAAAAAAAAAACCCCAAAACAAAACATGAAACGAAAATCCTCTAAACTCTAATTTATAAAAGAAAAAAATTTTAAAAAAGACTATCCGTTCTATATTAAATTAGAAATTATATCATTTTTTTGTAATTTACAACAAATGTATGCAAGTATTATTAAGGTGCAAGGAATTATAATAATTTACAATATTTTTTTTTGGAAACAGAAACTTAGATTATATTAATATAGAATAGAAACTTACAAACTGCTGAAAATCTGGATGAGATATCCAGTGTAGTAACAAAAACATACAAAAAGACTACAATGATTATAATATATTCCCCCCATTACATAATCATTCCCCAAAAGAGTACTTTAGTCCCAATTTACTACTAGAAATCCATGTTGCGAAAAGGCTGTTCGACCGTTCCTAAAGCAGTCTACCAGATTTCTGTGTATCCCTAAACAATCTTGCATTTCTCTCTTCCCATATTGTATACCAAGGGGCTGCTACCATCACTTTCCAGTAAGGTCTAATGCGCCCTTCAATTCCCCTTGCTGGAATGCTGAATAAAGACTGCGGATCAGGACTGGTAAAAGCCGGGTGTACTTGTTCCCACTGTTACCACATAGCCTTGACCATGTTGCAGTCCACCAGCAGATGATGCGATGTTTCCCCATGGCCCCTGCAAAGTATACATATATTCGGCTGAAGGTTAAGATTGGGACTTCTTTTCTGTAAGTTTTCAGCTATCTTTAACTTCTTCAGATGGATGAGCCACATGAGTATTCTCGTCTTCATAGGCACTTTTGTTTTCCAAATGAACTCCACGGCAGATTGATCCACCACCGTCTGCACACCCCTATTCAACTTTTCCATGAAAGACCTTACTGTAAACTTCTTGCTTTGATCTTGGGTCCAACATGGTGTATCTTCTACATTGCTTCTGTTATGCTGGAAGTTATTCAGGGTTCGGAGCAAATCTCCCAATTCCTGCATTATATTATCATTCACATTGCTGGTTATGTGAAGGTTCCAACTCCATTGGCTGTTTCCTTCCACTATGGACTCCATTCTGAATTCGGAAACTGTTGCCTGCTTCTTATTGCTTAGTCTGTAGACATTAGGAAATTTATCGCATAGGGGTTCCTGGTTGCACCAGCTATCCAGCCAAAATCTTACTCGATCTCCTTTTCCAACTTTCCACACTACATTAGGTTTAAACTGCTCATATATTGTACAGATATCTTTCTAAGGAGAGCGATGACTGCACTTTCTGTTAACAACTGTAACCATTCCCAATTCCTTTGACCCATGTATACTACGCACAATCCTTGCCCATAAGGTGTTAGGGTTCTCCAACATCCTCCATAGCCACTTCCCTCTCAAAGCGATATTTCTTTTTATAACTCCTCCCACGCCTAGACCCCCTTTACTAACTTCTTGGCACACTTGATTCCACCCAACCATACCTTTCCCTTTTTCTGATTCCTCATGAGTCCATAAGAATTTCCTCATCAGATTTTCAATATAGGCTGCAACTGTTCTTGGGATCCTAAAGACTGATAAAAAATATGTTGGGATAGCTTCCAGAACTGTCCTCAAGAGGATGAGTCTTCCTCCTCTAGAAAGGTAACTTCTCTTCCAACCTGCTATTCTTCGTTCAATGGTAGAAGTCATTTGGTCCCAAAAACTCACTTTATATGGGTTTCCACCTAGCGGGAGTCCTAGGTATGTAATTGGCCATTGCCCGGGTGAAACTTTCAATACAGCTGCCTTGTCTTCCACCTCATCTTTATTGATATTGATCCCTAACAAGTGGCTCTTTGCCCCATTGATTTTCATTCCTGTTAGGAAACTAAACGCCTGTAATATATCATGGACTGCTGTGATTTTCTTTTCATCATTTTTTATGAATATAATGCAATCGTCCGCAAAGAGGAGGTGATTGAGCTGGATGTTCTCTTTGCCTACTGTTAAACCTCCCAGTTTTCCTGCATTAGCAGCTTTCTGCATAAGTCTTGTAAGAGTATCAGCTACCAATGTGAAGAGGAATGGGGATAGTGGGTCTCCTTGTCTTAATCCTCTAGACCCGTTGAATTTTCCCCTTGGTCTTCCATTTATAAATATAGAGTAGTTTACTGTTTTCAAGCATCCCCAGATCCATTTCCTCCACACCTCCCCAAATCCTTTTTCTTGCATGACAACATCAAGAAAGCTCCATCTAACTGAGTCGTATGCTTTAGCTAGGTCCACTTTTAGAATACAGCCTTTTTTCTTGGATACTCTGTAATCTTCCACCACTTCATTCGCAATCATAATCGCATCCGTAATTTGACGGTCCTTGACAAAAGCAAATTGGTTCTCACTTACTATTTTGTGAGCCACCTTCCGGAGCCTGTTTGCTAGAACTTTAGCTACAATTTTGTAGAGACTTGTTGTTAGGCTAATGGGCCTAAAATTCTCCACCTTCAAAGAGTCTTTTTTCTTAGGAACAAGACATATGAACGTCTCATTGATTCTTCTATTTATCACCCCATCTTTGTGGAACTCCTTAAGATAGGCAAGAATGTCTTGCTTGACTGTTTTCCAGTTTTGATGGAAGAAAGCCAAGGTAAATCCATCTGGGCCTGGAACCTTCCCTCCATCACAGTTAAGGACAGCTTCTTTAACTTCTTCTTCCTCAAATTCTCTTTCCAACCACTCTCTGTTCTCTCCTGATATGGGCTGCCATTCTAGACCCTCCACCTTCCATTTGTCTGTTCTTTTTTCCTTCCACATGTCAACAAAGTGTTTTACAATTAGATTTTGTATCTCCTCCTTAGACTCAACTAGGTTACCTCCTGCATTCTCCAGTTTTGAGATAATGGCTCGGGATTGTCGTATAGACAGAATTCGGTGGAAAAATTTTGAATTGACGTCCCCTTCTGTTGCCCATTTAATCTTTGCCTTCTGCCTGCAGAGTCTTTCATATTTACACTCTATGTCCTGAATGTCCCTCATGAGGTTTTTTCTTTCTTCCCATAATTGTTTACTTTCTTCCATTTCAAGTCTTCTATCTATTTCTGTCAGGCGGAATTTAAGGTCAGCTTCTTTTCCCCTGTCTTCCGTGACCTCTTCTCTTGCCCATTCCTTTAGTCTTTGCTTCAGGTTTTGAAATTTCATCATAATCTTGTACCCTTCCCACCCTTTAGAGTAGTCTTTTTTCCATTCCTCTCGCATCATCAAGAGCATCTTCTTTGAGAGAGCCAATCATTGTTGAACTTGAAGGGAGGGGGGCCCCATTGGATATCTTCAGTATCTAGAACAATTGGTCAATGGTCAGAGGTGAGTCTCTACAGGCCCCAGACTCTTTGCTGCTTAAATTTTTCACTCCAAGCCCCATTACACAGGAACCTATCCAGTTTCGACATAGCAGCTATCTCTCTCCCATTACTCCATGTATAAATTAGATTCTTTAATTCAGGTTCAAATAGTTGCATCTCAGTAATCCATTCCTCGAACATTCTCATTGAGCTTGTTCTATGCTGACAGTTCTTTTTTTCAGTGATAGAACGCGTCATATTGAAGTCCCCTCCCATGGACCATGGGCCATACAACATAGTGGACAAAGCAGCTATCTCCATTAGACATTCCTCCTTTCCTTGTTGATCACAGGGGCTATAAACTGCCGTGAACCAGCCCCATTCACCCTCCTCCCCCCTTCTAAAGTTTATGGACAGCGTGTGAGTTCCTTCCCATTTATCCCGCACCTGGATGAGTCTAGTATCCCACATGATGATAATACCTCCAGCTGCTCCTACTGTCGGGGAAGAAATCCAGTCTGTGAACCTCTTTTTCCATATGGATGTCACCAGCTGGGAGTCGTGGTTCCATCTCTTTGTTTCTTGTAGTGTAATTATGTCGGCCTTGGCCGCCAGCACCGACCTCCTTATTAGTCTTCTCTTGGCTTCACGCACACACCCCTGTATGTTCCAGCTTAAAATCTTCATAGATAAAAGGTGTCCCCGTACTGGTCATCGCCTTTTAGTGGATAGCCACCATCTGGGCGTTGATTGACAGGAGGAAATCCCGTACCCTTTCAAACACTTGTTGTTGTGTGCATCTTCCTTGATTTTCCTCCTCCTGCCTGGACATCATCTGTCTTTCATCTTCCATTGCTTCACTTTCCTGTCCCAAGGGTCCTTCCTCCTCTTTATTCTGTTCTCTTCCCATATTACTGTGCTTCGGAGAGATCGCTTCCTCATGTGGCTCATCCATCTCACTTGAGAATGTAGAGAGAGTAGGAGCTAAGTTAGGATTTAGGGAGTTACATACCTAGATATGCTCTTCCTTGTCCTCTCTGTGCTTTGTCTCGTTCCCCGGTGTTGTTTCTGCTTCAGTGAACTCTGTCTCCATGTTCGGCGTTTCTGGGACCGTCTCCGATCCCCCCTTGTTATAATCCTCAAGATAGTAGGATTCTGAGTCCTCTTCTGTATCGCTACATCCTGCCTGCCTGGTCCACTAGACTAAAGCACTTTGTTTTCTTTGTCTCCTCTCCTTTCCTCGCCTCCTATATTCTTGGATGATGGACTTTAGTTTATTTCGGGGCCCATCATTGTAAGTTCTTTCCTCATATCTCAGTTCGACTTTTCTTTTTTCCTTGGACCCATTCTCTTTATTTTGGCGGATTGGGCTTACTATCCCTGGCCCACTTACTTTTTGCCGGGTCTGGGTCCATGCCTCCTCCTCCCTGACCTTGTCTGCCCGCTCGCCCCATTTTGACTTATTTGCCTGCTCCAGATAGCTATTACTGCCACCCGCCGTCTGACTTCTCTTTGTTGTTCCTTCGACATTGGTATTTCTTCTGCCTCTGTCAACCTCTTCTCGTATTGTCTTTTCAGATGCTAGAGACACCACGTCATCTCCTTCCTCGGACTCCGCACCATCTTCGTCGTCTGAACTGGAAATCTCGATCTCCGGTGACCGGTGCTCTTCGTGTTTCCATTTTCCGACCTGTAGAGCTCCTTTTCGATTTTTTCCGGTGAACTGGTCCAGGATTTTTTGGCGCAGTTCCTTAACTTCGGCTCCCCAGTTTCTTTCTATCTCAACCAGTTTTACCTCTTGTATCCCTTCTTCGTCATATATGTCTAGCTCCTTTGGGAGGAAGCCGGATTCATATCCCCTTAGCCTCAGGAACGCCATTTCCATAGATTCCGCCGAACTTGTTATCTAAGCTATGTCGATCAGCCCCCCGCACCTTTCCCCTATTTTATCAAATGTCTGAATATTCCACTTCTCAGGTTTAATGCCCTCCACCTCAATCCAACTATTTCTGCATGGTATTTGGCCTCCATCCTTCGCCATCTCTTCACTCCATTCTTCAAAATAAAATCCTCCCAGCAACGTTTGATACTTCTCCGTTTTTAGTTTCCTTATTTCCCTTTTGTCGTGACAGCGTAGCAGTCCTTGAGCAATATCCAGTCGTCGAATATGTACTGATCTTTGCAACATCGTCTACACCGACTTAGTGATAGTCTTCCATGATGTCTCATCTGAGCTTCTGATAATCACGAAATCCTTTCCTTCTTGGATCATGCTATCCCGGCTATTCTCCTTTCCTTGTTCCCTTTCTAGCTTCTCGTTTCTTTCTAGTCTCCCCTTGCCCTTTATGTCTCTTTTCCACAGCCCTCTGCACCGACTTTCTTCCTCTTTTGCTACTATCTCTTTTTTGGGCCCTGTTTCTTTTTTCTGTACTCTTATCATGTCCCTTTTCAGCCGCCTTTCTTCTTCCTGTATGACCATGTCCAGGGCTTTCCACAGATTGCGCCAGGCCTCCGTTGTTGTCTGCTCAGGAATCACAATGCTTTCGTATTGTCCGTTTATCATTTTTGATAGCTTAATGAACCTTCCTCAATCATTCACCATCACCTCCATTAGCAAGCTATATCCTGTATCGCGAAAAACTCCTGGGGGTTTCCTCAGCTCCTTTTCTCTGAGTATTTGTGTGACCTTCTGCCTGATCCACCTTATGGCCTCCCTGCTTAATGTCAGTTGGAAATAGCGACTTCGTAGGACTTCCTACACGACTACTTCTCGGGAATCCGCTTTGTAACACAAAGAGAAGTGCTTATATTTTGTCGAGAATGATATGTAGGACCATTCTCCCTTGGTCGTCTTTAATATCTTGTCTTTTCTTTGTTGACCTTCTTTCGCCCAGTTTGAATTTCCTTTCCTTTCATAGTAACTGGTTACTGTCTTGTCCGGTGGCCGTGGGTATTGTTTTTGAATGTTACATGGTTTCCGTCGTTGGACTATCTTCCATTCCTTCTTTTCGTCATCCTCATCCACTATTCCCAACAACGTGGCCTTCCATGATGATTTATTATGCTGACTATTCCTCGTCCTATACGTTAGGCTCTCTTCCCTTGCATCTTTCTTCTAGAAACTGTTCCATTGGTCTTCCTTCTCCACTTGGGCTCCTTCTCGAATCTGGAGTTGTCTTCCTTTTTCTTTTCTTTCTACTCCTCCACGGGACGTTTTTCTACTCGTTTCCTCACCCTCCGACATCAAGGTATGTCTGGTACTCCTCCACCTCTGAGGTCGTTCCTCCCAGTGGTATCTCTCGTCCCGACGGTATCCCGCTTCTCTCGCCATTCAAAGCTGCTTGACATGTAAGTTATAATAATTTACAATATACAGTAGCATAAAAGAAAAAAATATATTTTTGACTATTTAATTACAATCCTATGACCTGTGTAACGATATTTTAAAAAATTATCTACAAGTCTTCAAATCAAGTTTGAACTTTAAGCAATTAAGTTTCAAAAAATTCCACCTTTTAATCTTTGGAATAAACAAATCCCATTAAATTCATGGAGACTTGGAATTATATACAAAATAGAAACCTATGCAAAAATGATAAAGTGAAATCTGCCACACTTTAGGCTTTTTTTTTTTCTGGAGAAAAAAACAAGATTATATTAGAAAAAAAAGAAACAAAGGATGCCCCAGGGGGATTAACTAACAGACTGAGTCCCAACACTGGTTAAACAATCTCTAAAGAGTAAGGATTATATCAAAACATCAAAGAATGGCACAACAAATATTGGATCACCAGAGAAATAATTCAGATGAGACAGCTCTATAATCAGACGGATGGAAGTCAGTGTTTTCTTCACTTTTCAAAATCCAAAGTGGCCTCTAACCTAGATAGAACAACAATGTAAAATCCTTGGGCTATTTGTCGTCAAAATCACTTTACAAGACCTTAAGTTAACCGCGTGAAGTTGCAAAATACAAATCCTATTTCACCATTCAATGTATCCAGATGGGAATTTCAATTTTATTGCCTTTTTTATGATTTAATCCTTGTTATTTACTTATTTAAGACAATAAATCAAAGCACATCAAATTCAAGCTACTAGGAGTTGAGCAATGAATTAGAAAGACAAGCATGCTAAGCCTAACTGAGACGTCTTTGCTTTTTATATGGCATTTCTTCATATTTAAAAAAAAATAAAAAAGAAAAAAAAAACATGTACATTAAACAGGTCAAATTTCTTCAAGACTAAGATAGCATCACATACTGATTTGGTACCATGGGAGTTGTATTCAGCTTTGGCTGCACTACACGTCCAATAGCAAAGATTCCACCCCCGTTTTGGCCATCTAAGCAATGAGAAAACATTTTCCTCACTTTTCCAGATGAAGCTAGTTGAGAAATCAAGGATGAATTAGATTTTCCAAAACCAAGAAGCCCATCCAGTGCTACATATGATGAACCTAGATCACCAGATTGTTTGGCACCACACCTATTTCAAAATCAAATGAAACCATGTATAAAGGATAAAAATAACACAAGAAGGAAAGGTTTGTAATAGAAAAAAGCTGCAACCTAACAACTGACTTGGAAAAGGATAATGGAAAACATTGCTGAATCCAAGAATTTTTAGAAGTAGTCCAAATTAAACAAGCAAATCGTAAAGAACACCATCGAGATGTTAGCTTGCAAGAGAATAAAATCAATCAAGTAAATCAAGTACCAGTGGCAAGTGGTAACTTTGAGTAGTTACATCAAATATCTCTAAAATTGACTGTTGATGATTTCTTTTAAAACAACAAGTGTGTCATTTGGATGACGAACTAAAGTAATTCTGTATATTTTCAAAACCATCACAGAATTTACAATTTAGCTGCTGACAGTAAAATGATGCACCTAAGCTGATGGTAAAGTAATAAAACGAGAACCAAGAAGTAGATACTCCCAAGTCTATCGCTTAAGAAGAGTACCATTTTAATGTGGTTCAAGACTTTGGAGGAGAAGGAATTGGCCTCAGAAAAAAATAACCTATGAAACACAGAGAACTGTGTAAGTTGTCAATTATATTTCTTTCAACCGGATCCTCCATGAAAAAATAGATAGAGGATAATGATTACGAATTTCAATGATAGAAAAAAGTTGATGACACTGACAGGGACCATCCTGTTTGCTTGCAATATCAAGAGATAATATGTTCACAGATTTTTTTTTTTATGCTACTAATTGACATTTGCACCGAATTCAATTCAGCGTTCTAATGGGCCATCAACAACTAATTCATTTTCTTTTTTTAGTTCTCATTTTGTGTGATCAGGTTAGTTTAATAGTTACATTATTAATTCTTGGCATAAATCCACAAGATTCCCAAAAGAAAAAGTTGCAGAGTAAGCTTGACAAGAAGAAACGCTGAAGCATAAGATCATATCCATATAACCTACCAAGTGCGACTCACCCAAATATAACACTTGCATTGGCAGATGCTGTTACAAGATTTCCAGAAACTCGGCCCAATTGTACAGTATCTTTCACAAAGTATCCGATACTGGAGCTTCCATCCCCATACACTACTTTATATTCACAAAGCAAATCAGGGGTGCAACCAGGAACAGGCCCCTCGTACGTGGAAGAGCAAAACTCCTGGGTACATGGAACCAATTTTGCTGTCTCCGACCCATTTGGATCATATAGTTTCAGTTCCAACTATTACAATTAAATTCATAATCCCTCAATTAAAATCGTCATATACTCAAACTCAAACCAACCAAAAATAATAATAATAATAATAATAATAATAATAATAATAATAATAATAATAATAATAATAATAAATCTCACATACTCCAAGGCTACTTTTCTTGGGACATCGATCGCATTGGATGCAGTTAACCCAGAAAATATCACTTCCAGTGTCCACTTGCACGTAGTAATCCTTAGAAGGCGTTCCGATTCCAATTTTAGTAAAGTAAAGCCTACAACAACCAAAACAAAACCAGAACCCGAAACAAAATACATAAAACAAGGCTTTGGTTTGAAACAGATGATTCGAGAAAAAGCAACAAAAAAACAACCTAATTCTCGTTACACCCAGGGAAATCAACAAATTAAATTAAAAAATAAAAAAAAAACATGAGAAATTAATCGCGGACGAACCCAGTGTCGCCTGGATCGCGGTTTCCGCCGAGGGGAAGATCGATTTCCGCGAGAATTCGGCTGTGGCGGAGACTATCGTGAGCTTTGAGAGTTGTAAGCGATCGGTCGAGACCAGCGAATTTATGCTTGACATGGAGAACTCCATTAGAAGAAACTGATGAGATTTCAGGAACGAGAGAAATGATTAAAAGAGGTAAGAACAGAGGAAGAATCAAAACGACCTCCATTAAAACGAGAGAGAGAGAGAGAGAGAGAGAGAGAGAGAGAAGAAAAGAGCTAGTGTAATGTAGTGGCAGTAGGAGAGTCCGATAATTTTATTAGAATGTTTTAGGCTTTTGGGTCTACTTCTGCTTGACGAGGGATGTGCGGACCCGACCCAAGTCCAACCTGCATTTGATTAACATCGGGTCGGGTTGGTGGGTCGGGTCGAGTCCTTTTGGTAATGAGCCAACTAGGTCAGGCCTGTAGTCTCAAGCTTGACTCCATCTTGTACTTAGTATATAGAGGAAATTACATAAAATGTCGATTATTTAAAAATATTATCAAAAATATTTTGTGTAAGTTATCGATTTTTAGTTATATCACCATTCTTATATTATTTTTCATAAATACCGATATATTAAAACGTGAACCAAAATTCAACAACTTACCATTTACAAAAGACACTAACTTACCATATTTGATAATATCAATCAAAATCCTGTACCCTAATTTCTCGTTTACTTTCGCTTTCCTCATTGCGAATGTGCCCTAAATCTTAGGTTTGTAACTGCGATCAACTACGATTAATTGGGAGTTCTTCTTCCTCATTGTCAACAATTGCAAGTTCGTCTTCCTAATTGCCAATTTCAAGTTTCGTGGTATATTCATTGAATCTTTTGTTCTCATCATTATTTTTCTGTGCTCTGCAAATCATTGTTTTTTGTTTACAAACGTTGAAATCAATGCAATGGATACGTATATTACATACACCAAGAAGAGTAAAAAATTCAAGAATGAATCTGCGTTACGCATCATCGAAGCCCCAATCAATGAAGATGTCAATAGAAAGTCATCCTCTTCAACTTCTCAAATGGCAAAGAAGAGAAAAATCTATGTAAAACATGGAGATGAAAAGAAAGAGAAGATAAGCGTCGTTGAGAAGGTATATTTGTGTATATTTCTTGCACACAGACATCACGATATATATTTATAATATATTTCTTGCATATATGTGTGTATTTGCGTATATTTGTGTATATCTTGGTATATTTTTGTATATCTATATATATTTTGGTATACTTTGCATACTTTGGTATATTTGTTTATATTTTGGTATATCTGCATATATTTTGGTATATTTTGTGTATGTTGGTATATATTTCATGTACATAGATTGGTTATATTGATCACAAATGAGAAAAATCATGACATAATAGTTAACGATTTGTATTATGATATATATTTATATACATGTCATTTTACAATAAAGACCTATATACACCTGATTGTGGCGGAAATGATTTAATACAGATTATGTATACACCTGATTGTTGTATAATGATTTAATACAATTGACATGTTTTTCTGTGTATTTGCTGTGATTGCAGCATCTTCATGTCTTGCTTTGCCAAATACTTGATTCATGAGAAAACAATCTCATTAGAATTTAATGTTGAAATTCATCGGCAAAGACTCGGTTTCCTATTATATAAATATAGCAGAAGAAAATTAGAAGACGAAACCGAGAGCGACAGCGAAGAAACAGGAAGATGGTTTGGGGCAATTTGAGGCGGCACTCTGATTTTTTTTTCGATAGCAATCTGCAGTTTTATGTACATGTAAAACTGTTTTTTTATGTATAGAAAAATACACAACAGTATACAAAATTTTTGTATATATTTTAGTGTATCTGTGTATATTTTAGATTGTGTGTATATTTTGGTATATTTTTATATATGTAATTCACACATGCCTATTATATTGATTGTAAATGAGTAATATACAGGAAACTATTACAGGGAACATACAACAGAAGCATTTGTGTATAACTGATGAATATTTTGGTATATTATTGAATATTTCTTGCACACGACCTGTTGTTGATTACAACTAGTAAATATACAAGGGACTAGGGGTGTAAGCCACCCGATCGACCCAACCCGACCCGACCAAACCCGACCATTTCGGGTCGGGTTGGGTCGGGTCCAGTCTCAAAGACCCGACCGACCCGTTTGTTCTCTAAATCGCAACAGCAAGGATTTTTTCTTTTTTGTTTTTTTTTTGGTCTGGTCTTCCTCTTCTCCAAATCGCAGAACGGCAAAAATTTCTTCTCTCCTTATCTTCGTCGCTCAGGCCCCGGGAGCTGCTTCAACTCTGGCATCGTAACATAAGTTTTGGTCTGGTCTTCGTCTTCTCCAAGTGCTCCACCAACGCCAACTCCGTCAGCACCGACTCCATCTCCTTCAACTCCGACGCCGGTGAATCCTCCAGATCTGAATCCTACTCCCCCAAGGCAGTGACTTCGTCTCCTTCTCCTTCTACTCTCCTGCCCTCCCCTTTGGCACCGCTCACATCCCCTCCAATAATACCATCCGTTAGGTACTCCTCCTCTTCTGCCAAACTCCATCGTATTCCTCCTCCTACTGCGCTGCAACTTGCGATGAGGATCAAGGGGACTCTCTGAAGCTCTAGACTCGACCAACCCGCCCGATGCGACCCGACTTCGGGTCGGTCGAGTTTGAACCCCCTGTCACCTGGTTGGGTCGGGTGATTTTGGGTTCGTAACCTGACCCGAACCAACCCGATTTCACCCCTACAAGGGACTGTTGCAGGTAATTGCAAATTTGCAATTAAATGAATCAACATAGTTGTCATTACAGGTATATACAACCAAAGCATGTGTGTATATAAGAAACTGTTGCAACTTGTGTATACATGAGACTGTTACAGGGAACAAACAACGAAGCATTTGTTTATAACTGATGAATATTTTGGTATATTTTGAATATTTTGGTGTATTATTGAATATTTTTAGTATACTTCTTGCACACAACCTGTTAAGTTGATTGCAACTAGTAAATATACAAGAGACTATTGCAGGCACATACAATCAAAACAGATGACTGTTTATAGGAAATATATATTAATATGCATAAAATATAAAAATATACAAGGGGCTCATATTTTATTTTTGTAACTAAATTTCAGAGTTTGAATTGCAATTTGCAATTCAATGAATCAACATAGCTGTCATTACAGTACCATATCTACCTTATTTAAACAAATTTCAAATTGTACACATATGAGGGTTTATTTTTGTTTTAGTACATTTCTACATGTTTTCTTGTTATGTCCCCTCATACACATTTCCCACAATTTATACTTGCTGTTGTTTCCCATCCTGATTTGAAATGTCTTCTTTTCGGCCTTCCTGCTCTAACTCTTCCACTTAGATGTTGCACAATCATGTTTTTAACATTTTCTGGTATGATCTATGTCTGTTCTTCTCCTATCGGATACACTATACCAGTATATGTTGCAACCATTGACTCTTTTGTATAATATTTTGAACAATAAGTGTATACATCCATATGTTTCTCATTAATAACAACAACTGCATGTGGACATGGTTTCTCATCCATTCGGAACCTATTGTAAGTGCATGTTTTGTTGTTCATGTTGACTGTGTACTTTCCTTCATACTCATTGATAGTATACATGTCATCATTGCATCCCTGTACCTGAAAATATAAAGCCAATTTAGTAGAACATACCAGAATAGTTATATATATTTGTGTATATTTCAATATATTTGTGTATGTATTGTACATATTTATGTACATTATTTGCATATTACAAAAAATATACAAGAATATACCAAAATATACTTGAATATATAGAAAAAAAAACACAGAATATACAGTTAAAGGACAATTATTCGAATTCTGCAAGAATCATACCTATATTTTCAATGCCTTTACAAAGTTGTCTTCAAGTATCATGATACGTTTTGCATAGCCTTGTAAATGTTAATCGTGCATTATTTCAATTTCTATAGCTTCATTCTTGAACCAATGCCCTCAAGTACTCAAGCAAAGAACAGACGGGTAAATCTCTTGTAGCTTTAATTGCTGCATTTAGTGATTTTGCTATGATTGAATCAACCCATATCAGCACACCATCCACGCAAAATCCCTCATATCTGATTGAATCAACCCATACCCCACTATGATGAACTAAAATTGGAATTTTATCAATGATCATCTGGCAAAAAGACAGAAAAATCAATACTTCACATGTTTTGAAGTAATACATGAATGAATATATATGGAAAGCTGCTATTTCGGTATATTTTGGTATATTTCGGTATATTTTGGTATATTTTAGACACAAAAAGCTACTATGCTAATTGGAAATGATACAACTCAATGCATAATGAATCGAAAAACAGATTACGAATTAGATCTACAATATATACCTATGTTTTGCAATATACTGCTGATTTTGTATAATGATTTAATATACAGTTTCTGATTCTTCGAGAGTCTCATCATTAACATTCTATATAATCTGAGTGATTTGGAGATTAACGAAACTACATTTCGAAATTCATGAAAACATTGAATCTGTATAAAAAAAACGCAAATCGATCACAGAAATATACCTGTGATCACAGAAATATCTTCGACTTCTGATTTAGTTCGTGCAACTCAATATCTTCAGCTTCTCTGGTGCACCGTTTTCTCTGCTATTCGTGCTGCTAGATTGTTTCTGTGTGTTTCGTACAATGTCGATCGTCTTCTATTCAATACTTTCCATTTCGGTTTTTTTTTCCAATTTTGTTCCTGATTTCCCACGATTGTCTAATTCGAAATGGCAACGTCTTATATATCCGCGATTTTTATACCTTTTATAAACAATAAAATTTTATAATTAATTTTTAATTATATGTATAGCATTGAAATATATGGTATATCTGTAATATATTTTTAAATACTGTATAAATACGTATTTTTTCCTAGCATATATATATATAT
>JAJIYU010001917.1:0-32995 GCA_030144865.1 Tinospora cordifolia
ATAAATTGCGAGTATTCCCAAATTTATACGTATTTTTAAAATATTAAAAAAGGTTGCTAACAGTTGAAAAAAAATCAAAAAGTAAACGTATAACACTAGTGTAAAAAAAAAAGAAAAGAAAAGAAAAAATCAAATGATTTTAATTAATTGAATAATTTATTTTTGAGGCCATTAACTTGCTAGCATGCATAAAATAAGAAACGTTTGAAGTCCTTTCAAATTATTTTTTTGTAAGAGAAGAAACAAGAATTTTATTCATCAAAACTTACTGTCCAAAGCAAATGGCTTCAAGGCTCATAAACCAACATAACAATACAAAAAAGATTTTTATAAAATAAAACATTTAGGGTCTATTTGGTACGTAAGATAGGATAAAATTATTTTTATAAAATAAAATAAAATTATTTTTATAGAATATGATAGAATAAGATAGTATTAGATATAAGAAATTAAAAATAAAAGTAAAAAAAAATGATAGAATTGAGTAATCTCACAATATAGGATAAAATGATGAGCCCAGATAAAAACATAGAATTAAGACTAATTTTTATCCTATCTTATCTTAATCTATTTTTAGACAAGCCCAGGAAATGGCTATTAACTTTACAGACACCCACAAGTTGCTTAACCCTTATGCATTAATCATTAAAAACCCTGTTATTCCTCTCCAGCCCTAAAAAGACCATAAAGTTGCATATGATGCAATTTGCTTTATTACTTTAGCCTGCCTGGAAGATGGACAGACCTTCGCACCCATCTCAGACTCACAGCCTGAGAACTCTTGCTGGAAACCCCAAATAATTCTTCTAGCAACGGTACATGGAAAGAACAGGTGATCCATGACGTCTTGGTGTCATGATGAGCACTAACTTGGTGAAATAACAAGATTAGGAAACTTGTTTTCGAAGAACATTGAAGGTGTTAGCCTTCCAATAGACGGCTATAAGCTATCCAAAAAACTTTACCCTAAACCGGTTAAGGATTTGACGGAGGAGCAGGAAAAGTGGTCCAGCGGGTCGGCTGTCCAAGATATCTTATCAGGGATATGGCATAATGAGACATTTCCAAGGCCAAACTCCCTAACTAGGTAGAGATTCGATGAGGTGTGTGGGACTGTGGGAAGATGAAGGGCTCTATAAAAGAAAAAAAGACATAGGACGATTATGCATGGAAGAAATTTTATAAAGATTTGGCACGGGTGTGTCTTGGGAAAGGTCACCTACCCAAACATATTTTCAAAACTGGAATGTATTGTCATCTCCAACATTTGGCTTGCACCTTTCCATAATATTAGGCGCCAACGACAATGAACTTCCATGGGCATGTATTGTCATCTACAACCACGTCATTCATTGAAATCCTTTCATACTTGCTACAGATCACCCAAGCCCAAGCCAAATCCGGGTCATAAAGCAACCACCGAACCCAATTTCCCGTATAAGGCTTTGCTCAATCAAATTCCTAATGCCAAGTCCTCTCTTTTGTACGGTCTGTGAGCTACTTCCCATTTCACAAGGCTACAAGATCCACACCCCTATCCTTCCCGCCCCATAAAGATTGATCTAATCTTTATTCCCAATCACGAGACTCTGCCATGCCCTACGAAATTTTCATGTGAAAAATAAGAATTAGAGGTGTCACGGTAACGTTATAGATAAAAAACAATATGATCAACATTGGCTTGTATTTTGATAGAGATAAGAGTGATCACTTGGGGGCACACGTATAGATAAAACACCTTACGGCATATTAATTGCTTACAAATTGTTGAAGAAGGTAAACACAGATTCAAGTTGACACAAGTACAATACTAACTGAACAACAGTTCGGTAAAACCCAGAGCAATGTTGACGAGAGATGAAAAGAACCCTCCAGTAGTGTCCCCTTCCTGTCTTCCTCTCGTTCAATTTGATCATCCCTCAATGTCAGCTTTGGCCATTCGTGAACCTCATCTCCGAATCAAGATTAACTCAACAGCAAGCATGAAAAGACTAAAAATCATACCATAATTACTCAGTAGCTATTAAATCACAATTTTTCCCAAGAAAAACAATGAATCTTTCTATAACTTATAATATATATCAGGTAGCAGAAAGATTTACAGGGTATCTGCTTTTAACATCTACCCAAGCCACAGCGCAGAGGCCAGGGAGACATTGAACTAAAGGGAGGGCAGATTTCCCCCCACATCTATACTTTAAACCCAAAAAAAAAGAGGCTTGCACCTTTTCTATCTCTATTGATCAACAAGTTCCACATTTTTGTCACTGATTGCTTTCCATTTTGTTACGCTGAGAAGTACATTTCTCTGTATCACAATTTACTACAGACAAACAAAATATGCCTGCCCCCAGGTCTTTGGACCAAAAGAGAAAATAGCTCAAACTGGACTGGGCGGCCAACATGATTTAAACGCTGCAGTTCAAATCAAAACTCAAGTTGGAGCACGATCAGCATACCAAGCTAATAGTGTGGCAGGGCTGACAGGTGGAAGGAACGCAATTCAGTAGGTCCCAATAATATTCTATAATGAAGAATGCAGAGAATACACAGGACCAAGACAAGCAGAGCAAACCCGGGCCAAAATTTTGATGAGGGCAGATGGCCTCTTGAATTTTGAAAGACTAAGGAGTAGTGATTCATCTGACATGGCAGCGATGCATGAAGATCAAGAACCTGCATCGCAGCACTTGGGCCATGTTTCAGACTTTAGAATCTCTGAACAAGCACACTCCCACCAAGATGAACTCTTCTAGCCATATTTTCCCCATCTCGGAGAAGTAGATAGAAAAAGGAATTAACAGAAATTTTCTCACCAAACCATGGAAATAGTTTGGCAATCCAGATACACGCAGGATGGGAATGCCTTCTCTCAAGTGTTCTCAAAAGATTCTTCCATCTCAAAATAAACTTCTCTTTGGTTCTTAGTCAGAGTCGGAGTCAATAGATAAATACAACCGTGGGCGCACGGATCGTGGTTGACGAGGGTATGAAAAAGGGCTTTCAGACCTTTTCCCACTACTAGCAGTCCTCTGAGAGTTATCACCATTCATACTAAGAAGCAATGATGCTGGGCAAAGGAGAATAGAAAAACAAAATGATGCTCATCAGCCACAACAACAAAAGCATTGTTCATTCAAAGTAAAGAAGCAACGGTTGTTTTCCTAATCTGGGATAAGCAACTCAAAACAAGAAATGCCACCAACTATGCATTGTCTAGAGCAATTGCACTCCTTGATTATATAATATAGGCATGCAATTACATCAAACTTATACCAAGAGATAGAAATAAACAGCAAAAGAAACGCACCAGTACTAGCTAGCGATTCCAATGTGCCCTCCTTGGGAGCAACCTGGTTCCCTGTGTTCAAGCCATTTGCAGCTGCTGGCTCACCCTGACCACCGCCGCAACCACCACCAAGACTCAGAGAAATCCAGTCTTCGGTGTGTATGCCATCTGACATGTTTGCTCGATCTCTAAGATCATCCTGCACTGGTGCGCCAACAGGGCGTGAGGGAAGAAAAATTTGCAGAGATGGATCATCCCCATTAAATGCCATAGGATTATTCACCAAACTACTGCTCGGGTTGGCATTGGGCTGGCTGACAGTGTAAGGATTCTGTGCTGCAGTTGCAACAACTGCATCTGGAGCTAATGAATAACCATTCATGGATGTGGAACAGGTACCAGAAGTACAAGGTAGACCAACAAAAGTATCAGAGACATCTGCACCGCCAAACAGTTCGAATGAAGGCCCACCTGGGGTACCAGATTGCACAGACCAAGGCATCCCAGTTTCATCACCATTAGGATTAAAGAGACCTAGACCAGAAGTTCCAACACCTGAAACTTCAGGGTATGGTTCTGGAATTTCAGAGTTCATAGCGAAAGAAATTCCATTGGCATTAGCTTGACTATTTGCATAAAGAGCATCAGGCAGAATCAAATTTCCATTTTCCTCTTCTGAATCACTAAGAATTATGACATCTGCATTTCCCATAGGAGCAGTATTTGGAACTCCGTAAGTTCCATCAAAATTGAGAGACATAGAATCAAGCTTATTTACGTTGCAGGCAGAGAAATGGGACTGCCCAGCATCATCTTGATTAACACTCAAATCTTCACTGCCTCTACTCCCTGTAGCACTACTGCTCATAGGTATGGCATTTAGGCCATTATTATCATATTTCACTTCTAATTGGTTTCCAGAAGATATGCTTCGCATATCTTCAGGTTTGCTAACTTCCCAAACTCCATTTTGGTTCTTCTTGATTCCCAATTTCAAACTGCCATGTCCCTCTGAAGCTCCTTCTCGTTTGATCTGTCTTGCAGTGTCCGAGCTCAGTTTTGCATCCTTCTCTTCTGGGACACACACAGAACCATCAGGAAAGTGCCACTGTAAAAGTTCCAAATGCTCATTTTCATTCTTAGCACGCCAAGATCCATCTGGTTTAACCTCTATATCAGTCACATCTTCTCCACAGTCTCGCATCTGTCCACCAGATAGAATTAATAATCAATAACATATAACTACAAATGAAATGAAAAACACAAGACCAGGGAAAAGAGCAGCAGTCGACCATATTTGTTATTCGATTAAAATACAGGTCAACAATGGCATCTTCCAGCGAGTAGTTTTTGAGGCAAATCGGACACTGCCACTGTAGCCAACAAACAAGGTTGATCAATCAATATTTTTTGAATTGCTGAAAAAGATTGAGATATATATATAGGGAGAGAAAGAGTTAAATTCTTGCCTTCCTAGAGCGTTGATTAAGCTCCACAAATGTTTCAAGATCAAAACAACCCATATGAGCACAAGGTTTGAATCTGCCAGCAATTTTCATTCTCGACCCACTCATCTGCCATTTGCATGTGTAAGGGTAAAATAGTTAGAGTAACACATAAAGGAAACCTCCATGCTCATTGCAAGACCACACTTTCCACCTCAAGTAAGCAACATTAGAAGAAAATAACATTGAAGTAGACAATAATATCAATGTAAATTTACTGCAGGCTGTAGCATGCAAAATAAAAATTGGCTATATATATTAAATGAAACATACACTAAACAGAGGGAGACAGACATCATAACAGTGCTTTTCCGTCCAGCTGGTGTAACATTCACCATTGATTAAGAGCTAATAGAATAACATTCTAATTAAGTCTCCTTCAAATAAAGAAACCCAAAAATGGAGAGCAGTCGGAACGTCAACCTAGGTGCATATAGAAGGGCCCTCATCGGGAAGGATGATGACAAAGGAACTGGATCAGAGGAGGACCAATGGATAGAGGTGAGACGAAGGAAGTACGGTCGAAGACATGAAGAAGAAGGAAGGAGCAGAGGTCTCGGGAAGACAAACAATGGTGGTCAACAAGCGTGGAAGGAATATAGTTTCGATTCAAGATATAAGGCGTTCAAAGTCGAAGTGTCCAAACAAGGAGATCAGGTGATAATACAAGAAATGACCAGGACTTCTATCTACGTGTTATCTATGAGTAAATGTGACCTAGATTGGTTGACCACCAAGGTGTCGCTCGCAAAAAAGGCTTCGAGAAATAGTGAGTTCAAGGAATCGAGAAGAGGAGACCAACACAAGGGGTAGCTTTATGAAGATTGTTGAGCTACATCAGGGGGCTTTTCAAAATATTTTCATCCCAGAAGACATTGAATGTGATACGTGGAACAAACTCACCCAAGCTTTAAAGGACATAGCTCAGGAAGATAAAACTAACATTTGTCAAGTGAACAGTCACCAAATGAAGACAAAGCACCACATGTCCCAAGGCTACTCCGTCAAACCTCAAGAGTCGGTCTTTATAGAAGAGAAGCTACGAGACAAGGAGGGTCCCAGAGAGAGCTGAAGTGGAATAGAGATGAGATGGTCTACACGACATAAACCAGACATCCGGTCTGGAAAATTCAAGGTCACCAGACTCACGGATAGTTATAGTTGGGAAGAAGTGGAAGAGGAGCTGACGGAGGTTCAAGGCAAGGACATACATCTGACGATGATCAATGCTGCCAGAGCAGTGATATATAGCTGGAACAGGGACGAAACGTCCAGGCTAAGGGGTCCACCACATCCCCAGTTCAAGACGGAAGTGTTCATGGAAGAATGAAATGATTTTGAGCTGTGGGAACAATGCAAAATCGCATGCAGAGACAGCTGGATTGGTATCGAAGGTATCCCAGCCGAAAAATGGGGCATTACCTTCCTCGAGCAAATAGCAGAGGAGTGCGGAGGTCTCTTGGATATAGCGAAAGTTACACTCAACAATAGATCAAAGGAACTAGCTTACGTTAAAGTGAGAAGCTCTCAAATCGGGTTCTTAGCAGCTGACTTGAAATTTATGATGACGATGGAGTCACTGAGCTACGTCTGTATGATCTTCAGAGGAAGTGGTGCCACGAGGTGGAAGAGGCTAGAGAAAGTGATAGGAAGAGGGAGAAGGAGGAGAGAGCTCGGAAGTTGAAGAACAGGGAAGAACCGTCGGGGAAGGCAGAGCGGCGGCGATCGGAGGAATCGAAGACGACGGCAAAGGGGAAGGACGATGATGTGACAATCCAAACAACGAAACATCATTACCGTCTGCCGAAAGCCAACCAACAAAGGGCGGTAGGTGAAGTACGGCGCCGTTCTACCAAAATAAGGATGTTGAGTCATAACAGAGAAGACGTGCAAAAGAGGAGCTAAAAGATGCAGGACTCAGACCAGAGCGGGCCACCAGGCTTTCTGCACCGGGGCGACAACCCGAATTTTGAGTCGAAGCAGCAAGTTCAGATGGGTCAGGATCAAGGGCCTGAAGAGGATGGAACTGAGCCGAAGGAACAGAGACAGCTGACGGAAGAGGGGCCCAATAAGGAAAAGCAGCTACACAGATGGGAAAAAACCCCGAGGAAGACGTTAGAGCGACCAAGCTTCAAAACGTATGTCAGAAAGCAAGCAAATAAAGACAGGAACAAAAATATCTGAATCGAGTTAACGAGTCCAGCTAAAGCCCAAAGGAAAGGAAAGGAGGTCATCAATTACTCCTCTGAATCTGAAGACTACGTTACGGAAACTCCCTTCTCCACCCCGAAGTGGCCAGATAGGGAGCTCAGAGAGGAAGGCATAAACTTGGACTCGATAAGCACTGGAGAGAGGCCATGGAACCCAAAGGTACATTCTATTATACGCTTCCCTTCTCCCACTAACGATGTAGGTGTCTACATAACACACTCACCAAGGCAGGAGGACAAACAGGAAAGGGGTAGAGCGCTAGAAGTGGGTGAACACTCCAAGGATGAGCTGGATAAGAGAAATCAGGAAGAGAACGAGAATCCGGGCATGGATAGAGTGACTCGTTTCTTGAAGGAGATAGATATTAAGTTGTTTCAGTTAGAGGAATCGGAGTAATGGATCAGGCAGGCCTTGGGTATAGTGATTCTAATGAAGATTATCTCCTGGAACATCAGGGGCCTTGGCTCCTGGCAAAAATGCGGCACAATTAGACGAGCAATCCAAGCAGTTTCTCCTCCGATAATCACCTTCCAAGAGACTAAATGGACTCATATTTCCCCAAAGACTATGGGTTTAGTGTGGAAGAAGAGGTTCTGTAGTTGGTTCAATATCCCAGTGGATGGCTCAACAGGCGGCACCCTGGTAGCGTCGGACAGCCGTCAGATCACAGTCACCGATAAATTCATCAGTCGATATTCCCTCTCGATCCAAATTCAGCATCCAAGCAGCTGTAGCTGGTGGTTCACCTCCGTATATGGCCCCTGTTCTTCCAAGGAGAAAGACTCTTTCTAGGATGAATTAGCGGCTCTTTCGGTTGTTCTTTCTGAGCCATGGTGCATGGGCGGAGACTTCAATGCCACAAGGTGTATGGAGGAGAAGAACCATGGCACGTCCTTGACCCATGACATGAAGCAATTCGATGACCTCATTAACAAGCTACATCTGAGGGATGTCGATCTTCTAAACGCAAGGTTCACCCTAGTCTAACAATCGCGGTCAACCTTCTATTTCAAGACTGGATCGCTTTCTGGTAAACGCTGACTGGGATAATTTATTCCCAAACAGTCGACATAGCACTCTCCATAGATACACTTCAGATCATTGGCCAATCCAATTAGACACTCAACCTAGACGGTGGGGTCCAATCCCGTTCAGATTCGAGCATTCCTGGATGGACAAGAAGGAGTTTGGGAATAATTTAAAGGATAGGTGGAACAAGCCGTCATATGGAAAATAGAAAGGTTATAGGTTCATGTAGAAACTCAAACAGCTGAAAACAGAAACAAGAACCTGGAGCAAGAATTTTAGAGACGAAGATGAATGTTCGAGGAAGGAGCTATACCAAAAAATTCAAGAATTAGACCGAAAAGCAGAATTGGGTCTTATGATGCAGGGGGACAAGGATTTGAGGGCCAAAACCATGCAAGAGATAAACATTATAGAGAACATAATAGAAAGGGAGGCTAGACAGAGAGCTTGCGTGAAGTGGGCTAAGGAGGGTGATATTAATTTGAGATTCTTCCATAGACTTCTTTCAATGCGAAGGGAAAGGGTTTTTATTTCCAGAATCAAGGATGCAGATAGTGAGCTGATAGAGGAGGAGAGAGACATACAGCAACACATCATGTCATACAACATAAATCTATTTTCTGACCGCAAGATTTGTAAGTGGGCTATCGATGGGTTTGACTAGAATCCCATAGCAGAAGAGCAGAAGGATTGGCTAGAGAGACCTTTCGAGGAGGAGGAAGTGAAGGAGGCAATCTTTAGCAGCGACGGAGAGAAAGCCCCTGGTCCAGACAAATTCACAATGCTCTTCTACCAAAAGAATTGGGACCTGTTGAAGACAGATATAATCCAAACAATAGAAGAGTTTTACTCCACAGGCATCATTAACAAATGTGTTAATAAGACATACATACAATTGATCCCAAAGAAGGCCTGTCCGGAGAAGGTGGAGGAGTACAGGCCTATCAGTCTGGTAACCAGCTTATACAAAATTACTGCTCGAATTTTAGCAAGACGCCTTAGGGAAGTGATCCATGTTACAGTAGCAGAGAATCAAATGGGCTTTGTTAACCAAAGACACATCTTCGATGCTATCTTGCTACAATGCGTTTCTAGCATAAGAGACGACATCGACAAACGGGTATTTGGCCCCAATTTGATAAGCCAAAATGCCGACTAAATTCAAAATCTTGGCCTGGTTGATCATGCAAGGAAGACTAAATTGTATTGTCTAGATTCAAAAAAAATTCTCTAGCTATTATTTATCTCCTTCCTAATGCTGTCTTTGCAGGGTTGCTGATGACGATGCTCGGCATCTTTTCGGGGATTGCAAGATTCTAAAGATAGTGTGGAGTTCTTGGCAACAGGATTTACCAGCTATGCCTAGACCCCCAGACAGCACAAATGTTCAAATCTTGATTTCAAAACTGATGGATCACTTGAAAAGCTACTGGCACTTGATTCTTTTTGCTATATGGGCTGCAGTATGGGAGGCGAGGAACGGTTGCTTATTTCACAATTCTGATATCAATGTAAATAGAATAGTGGAGATATTTCACTTTTTGTTTGCTACATGGGTCTCTTCTGGTAAGCTCGAACTAGGATACTCTTTTAGTGATTGGGTGACTCAATGAGCGCCTATTTTGTACTCTATGTAACAGGATTTCTTTAGTTTTTCTCCCGTTGCACCTTTGCGCCGAGGCGCTGGACATCTCGTTCTATTAATATATTACATTTCTTTTCCAAAAAAATAATAAATAAAGAGATTTTTCTTTTGTTTTGAAAAAGTAGTTTCCAGGATCACCAACACAAACAAACCTAAGAGAAACCAAAAGACGAAAAACAAGAATTACTTCACCTATTGTGCTTTCCATTTTTCAACAAGAAGATTGAAAAAATTCTCACTGAACTAGATATTTTATCCTAAGAAGACAAAAGCTACTCAAATCGTCACACCTGGAGAAGCATTCCCCTTTCTTCAAAGGCCCTATTTCTTTGGAATTAATGCAGCAACAAAAAATAAAATAGAAAAGAAAGGAAGAAGAAAAAGAAGAAAATAGAAACTCCTGTGGAACCTATACTTAATCACTCCCCTTCAAATGGGACACGACTTCTAGTTCGCACAGAAATACCGGCAAAAATCTACAAATTAGTTTAACACTTTGGAGTTCAGGAATAAAAGAACTAAAATAGAAGAGAATATAAAGCTATAGATATTAATTGACTGGTAGTCTTATAGGGCCCCAAAAATAAAATTGAATTAAAAATTAAATAAAAGAAACAAACTAGTGGTCAATCCCATATCACAATTCAAATAATTGCAGCATAATTATGAGACTGATATATGGCTACACTAACCCAAGATCACTAATCCTGCCAATTAACAGTTCTAACGTGAGTGGGACATAGTACATAGAGAAAAAAGACAGCAGTTACCGGGCACCGTAGATTAACAGTAACTGATTCCGCAACAACTTCCAAATCACTATCACTATCTGCATTATCCATTGAGTTTCCACCTCCAATACAACGACGAACACGTGCAAGAGCATCTTCAAAAGGTTCAGCATCAATTTTCTTGAGAATCAAGCTGAGAACCTAGTTGGGGGAAAACATAGTCAAATGAGAACATACCAAACGATAAAATGAAAATCAATCATCACAAGCAATATATCAAGCACAAAGAACAACAGACAATCAATCATAATACAACACTTTATGCAGCATAAATGTGACGCCAAACTAAATATCATTGGAACTTCTACCAAGGCAAGTGTTTGGCCTTACTAACTAAATAAATTGGAAAAAAAAATTTGAAAAAATTGATATAACACTCAAACAGAGAACATTCAGTTATTCCCTTTCTATTATTCATTAGTATTATAAGGCTAACCCACAGCCTCAAACCATTGAGACATGATTCAGATCAGATTTACGTAATTCTTGGCCACTTGTTTTGAATCTCTTTAGAATGAGAGAGTTCAATCTACAACCCCTTGAGCTCATTATAGGAGATGAATGAAAATCTCCTATAATAAAAACACACAAGATCAGCCAAATTGAAGGCCTAAAATGAACAAAAGAGGCATAATTGTTACATTACCTACACTCGTCCATGGGTCTCAAAAATGGGTAGATTCTTTGGGGTCCGACTTGTCTATTTTCAAATTCTGGTATATGAGGAATCAGCTATATTATATGTTTTTTTTTTCTTTTTTCTTCTTTTCATTCATTATTGTCCGCTTCATTCTGCCACTTAGTGAATTTCACATATTAGTCATCATCTTATTTGATGCTTATTTTTCATTTCATTACAGCATCTACATAGAAATATTCCAAAATCTGAAGTGTTGGAAATATATCCCACACCCATGACACATCATGAAGTGTTGGACATGGGTATCTCATGTTAAAGTAAAGGGTTTGGGTAACAAAGTGCAAAAGTTATTCTTCCCTATTCACATTTTATGTTCACAAAAACTATGCTATAGCAACATAGGCTATTTGACATAATTGGCATCAACTATTAGCAAAACTTTCCAATTAACACGAAACATTCCAATTAACACGAAACATTCATAAGAGACAACGAAATGACTAAAATGACATTTGCTTCACCAATATATATGTATGAAAATAGAGCAATACATGTTGAACTGTGCGCCGCCTCACAATCCTAACACCCAAACAGAAAATGCGAGCATCGCCTGCTGATAAGAAAATCTTGTTAATCCCTTCTCTGGTACATGTCTTGATCTAACCAAGAAAAGACAAGGAGACTACATTATAAGCAATTCAATGGCGGAAAGATAAAAGTTAGTCCTATTAACTAATATAAAGCCCATCGGTTTAGAACCTGTTAAACATGTCAGAGGGGAAAAAAATAACAAAGAGAAGGATTTAAAGGAGATTTAAAACGAAGCATTTATTGATCTAAGAGAGTGAATTCCGTCTAAATAAACTCTTCTCAAAACATATTGGTACTCTTAGTATCCTGAAGAAATCTTCTGCAATAGAAAATATCAATAAACAGGCTATAAAAGGAACTCACTGGTGGACCATCATCACGACCATTAGCCCCTAACAACTGAGAACCAGGCCTATTAGTAGTGCGAACAGGTACACCTGCATAGATCAGACAATTTTTTAACAAAACGAACAAATCATATTAGCACTAAAGCACTAAGTGTTTATTTTCAAGTATGACTTCTTAAAGGCAAACTATCAGATAGAATCACAGAATATGCTCTCGAGTATGCAAGAAGTTGAAATAAAAAATATTTCAGATACACACACACACACACAAGCACAGTGACTAAAACTTGTATGTAGTCAACAATGTGCAAAGACGAATAAATGAAAGTTATTAAAAAGAATCAAGTAAAGCAAACAGCCACTCATTGTTCCAACCATATAATAAATATAAAGAAAAGTTCACACACCATTAATCTCCAGATGAGCGTATTGTGGCCATTGCATTCTAAACGGAACCTTATCATTAAGAAGCATACACCATGCCTGAATTGAAGTTGAACAGTCCACATTAATCATCAGTCAGAATTCCTAAATATGAAAATGAATTTTCTTTTCTTTTCTCTTGTTTGACCTTTCCGTTCCTTCTTTCATTTATTCTTCACATAAATTAACTCTCAACAAACATGCACAAGGACCAAAAACTTCCAACATGCATTAATGAGCTACTACAGCAAATAAAATTTAGAGAAAAAAAAAAACCTGAACTTCATATTCTGCTTTTTGTAACATATCTCTGTCTGCTCTGGTAAGTTGAAATGTTTTTTCCACATTTTGTACAGGGTTTGTCCTGTAACATATTGAAAATTAGGAAATACTTTCAGAAGGGCAGGAACATTGAAGCACAGCCTCTTTTACATCACTAGTCTGACTCAAGGAGTGGTACCTTTTGTAAATAAAGAAACAACAGAGACAAAATCACAAAACATGATCCTCAGAAAAAGAGGGAAAGACAAAAAGCAAGAGCAAGATTCCTGTACAGTTAAATGGAACTTCACATGTGTGCTTACTTGAGTGTTTATTTACTATATAGGATATTATCACAGGCTTCTTAATATGCCTACCCCAAAAAGATAAATAAACTATGGGCCTCACCTTGTGAGAAAGCATTAACTAAAAAATATAGAAGTTATCGACAGCTTATAAAGTAAAAATAAATTAGAACAATAAGCACTTACCCATCTGCTGGAACTGCAGGATTTGAAGCAGTCAATTTCACCGGGAGCAATGGATGTCCCAATGTCACCCAAAAACTGTTGATCAAAAAGAAGGAAAAGCAGACACAAATCATTCTATATTGAACTTAAAATAAACATTTATAACTAACCAATTAAACAGTTCACAGGATAAAAATAGTAACATGTATTGTCAATTCTGTAACTTGTTTGACATCATCAATCAGGAAGAAGATTTTATTCATCAGAAAGCAATCAGTACAATCTATAGAAAGGAACAAGCACAAGACGAGACCGCTAGCTAAACAAAAGAAGAGAACAAAATTAAAATGCCACAAACTACCGTAAACTGCCACAATCACTACTAATATATGTGGATTAGGGACAAACACATATCTGCTAGGGTACAAGGGCTACTTTGATTTTTGAACCACCATTATTGAAGCATCCACTAGGCCCATCACCGAGCACTTCTCAAATCCAAATCACCCAGGCGAATCTTTAAAGAGGAGTAAAAAAGGTTTAATTATTAATTAATTAATTAATTAAAAATACACATATCAAAACCGGAAATATCTGCACATCTTAAAAATCAACAAGTTTCTTTTGAAATTAATGCTCTTCAATTTGAGAATAATGATAAATCTCTTAACAAGGTATTGCTTTTCTTTCAAGGTTATTAGAAATATAAAACTATAAGATTTTCCTTGGGACATTAGGCAAGCTATTTTAAGTTTTGGAAACATTTATATACTTTCTCCTACATGCAAAACAACAATTTCCACTTTGTAATTTGCTTAGTCTTTACCAACTAGGTCCCACCGAGATGATGCCAAAGTACCACCCTTGCCCAAGTTAAATCATCAAGGCATCAACTTACTGCCTTGAACGAACCATTTTGGATTAAATTATTTAGCCAAAAATTCAGGAAAACAAAAATGCAAACCGACATCTTCTTTGGAAAGAAACAAAAGCAAATAAAATGATGTTTCCGCATATCATTAAACAAATTCAGAGACATTATTAAGTTGATTCATAAACAGCAAATAAAAAAAAAAGTAAATACGATGAAATTTCAACATATCATTATATGAACAATTACAGAGGCACTAATGGGTCCATAAACAAGGGCCCCAGCATAAACAACGGCAATATAAGATCACCTACACCATGTCACCATGCAGCCAAAAAAATAAAAAAAAGAAGAAGAAAAGTATGTCACAAATAGATAAAATAACTCAAACTTACGGATCAGCCCGATTGACTCGACATATTTCACAAAAAAAGTTAGGCGGTCGTTCAGGTTGAGCTCCCTCCAAGGGCTTCTCAGGAATGATAACACAGCTCATGTGTTGCCAAACATGACACTTTGGACCTTCACACTGAGAATAGAGAACAAAAGAAACATGGTAAATCATAACAAAGTACATTAAAAAGTGTTAATAAATGCAAGCAAATATGAAATAACTGGAAAACCGCAAGACCTTGCATTTCATGTTATCTCATAAAACTGCAAACCACCTCTTTATTTGTTCCAACCAAAGTACCAAAAAGGAGGCATAAGATCAACAACTTGGTCAAACTAATCCAATAAGATGACTTAAATCTCACTTACTTCTCCTTGGGCATCTTCATCTTACTTGAAAGCATAAATGGTTCTTCTATATCTAGATCTTTGGACCAATATTAATGAGTAAGTGAGTACTACCAAAAGCTGGCTAATTAGTGTACAAGGAAAGCAGCAAACACGTAAAATCAAGCAGGGTCCACCATATTCACAGTGATCCAACTTCACTTCTTTTGAGGATCACCACCAGTACCAATGAATTAGGGTGGTGATGCAATGCAATAAGAGTTAAAAGTTAGTAAAAATCTCAAATGGGTGTTTTTTATAATGAACTAATTTCAGAAAATTTAATATTTTCGGTATTTTTATTTTTAGGTTTTACTAAATTAAAAAAAAAAAAAGCCTTTTCCCAGGATTCAAGTCTGTTTAGAGTTCCAGTAACAACTATTTTCTATTTGAGTCTATCTAAGAGTTTTCATGGAATTCGCATATTCTAAAGCTATTTCTATGTTTTATGAAGAGATGATATGATATGATAGATTTAAATTGATTTTATTTTTTTTTTAGAATTAGAAAATTATTATATTCTCTTTTCATAGTGATTTTTTAGAATTGACGAGTCTAGAGAGAGTTTATTATCTTCCTATCACAACCTGCATCAGGAGGCGAAGTGTGTATCAACCCAATTGCCCAAGTTTGCTGACATTTTCCAAATTTAATGTCAGACCAGGATGGAGCACAACACTAGCTCTAAAAAAAATAGATGAATAACAGTATGAGACCTATGCAAGTGTAAAATTTTCCATTTCTCTTATCCTACCTAAAAATATTCTATTATCTGATCATTTTCAATCAATTTGGTTATATCATGACGAATTTCCTAGATACAAAAATGACACTATAATCATGAGATTCTATGTATTATGGCCCGTAGTTTTACATTAATGAGTTACTAAAGTAATCATAATAACAATTGTTCAAAATCTAGCCAAAACTGGGCACAACCCAATTTTAGATATATTAAACTTGGACAAAGATACTGGCCAAATTCAAAACTAGGCCAGATTATCACTTACCAGATGCATGTAAATAGAAAGTGAGGCCCAATACTTGCCACTGCTACCATGAAAATATTAGTGTGAGCACAAGCAAGTTAAAATCAACTCAAACACAATTAAGTCTTTTCCCACCCTCAGGTATGCTTGTTTTAATGCTGAAATAGCACAGTGACTTAGATTTCAAAATGGCTTCCAATTGCCAACCATATTGCCACATAGAACTTTATAACCATGTGATGTAACTACTAAGGTCGAAACATAATATAGCATATTTGGATGATAAAAGCAGGCACAGAACTTAGACACACAAGCCAGTGAGCGTCTTACAGGCACTAATGATCAGATAATTGATCAGATCTAATCACTATCTTTGTATATCATAAAATAATAAATGCTAAACTAACATTTGTTTGAAACAAGTGAGCACAACAGCTGACATATGAAGAAAAAACAATTTACAACAAAGCAATTACCAAAAATACAACAGTCACAAGAATTGATGAAAAAGCAACGTCAGCAATACCTGAATCAATGAATCAGTTGACAAAGAATTTCCACATGGACAACGGATCTTCATATCAATTTGAAATGAATCATCCACTTCCTCTTTAAATTTAACTTTATTGACATCAGATCCACAGGGCCCACTTGATGCCAAGTCGCTGGCCCCAGGTATTCCCATCTTCCTGGCAGCAGAGGAAATTCAGCTTCCATTTGACAATAAAAAAAAACAGAGAAAACCATGATTGGAAGACAGAGTAACAGCTTCTCACAAAAATGAAGAACCAGGGGAAAACAATAACTTGGAATACCCACCCCAAGTCAAACAGAAGAGATACTTTGTAAGGGTTTAAACAAAGCATACAGGTCTAACTAAACAAAAAGCATAGTGTATAGTTGAGATAAAGAGATAAAAGACTGAACCTGTATGTGTCATCAATTATCTTGGCAACACCTTCCTTCCCAATAGAGTTTTTCTTCGCCCAACTAAGTGTTTTGGTAGCTACAGCAAAAGGTAAAAATCAAATACTCCTTAATTATAAAAGACGAATTAACACAGGATTCACATATTTCACTTAACAATATTGCCATGAAATCAGAAAGGCATGTATCTGTTTAACTGGTAGCTTCAAATAGCATAACTTTAAGTTGGATAAATAAAAATGTCACGAGGAGCAGTGCAAGTTTGTTCTTTTACACTTGCATTAGCGTGCTTGTAGATCTAATTGATTCTATACATTCGACATTTACATGAGAAAAGAATATAGTAAGTAGAGATGGAAAATGTAAACTTTTAATGCTCAATCTATGATCATAAGTACCAATGTACAATTTCCTTCTCATTTCCCAAAACCTCAATTTAGGACTTGCTTGTTAAACTTTACGTAATCTCTACTCCTTCAAAAACAGCCTCTAGACATAGTAGGGATTTACGCTCTACTAAAATTAGACTAAATTTTTTTTTCACTATATCTTGTAGAGGTTATAGTTCTTCTTCAATAAGATGTGGAAAAAAAATTAAAAATACATACGGAAAACAATCTTTTATCTATAATTCTACTACTACTTAACCTCTAATCCTTTGAAATCAACCTCTGGTTGTAGAAGGAATTTAGGCTCTATTGAAATAGACCTTTTTTTTAATCCATACAGAGGTTACACCTCTACTTCAATTACAAGATAAACGAAAAATAAAAAATGCATATTGAAAACAATTTTCCATCAACCACTATTTTTTAAGAGTTTGCATGCAAAGTTAACAAACAACACCTTAATTCCTATCTCTTTGCCTATTGTCATTTGATATTCGAGGAAACTTTCAGCCAGCAGCAACATCTTCCAACTAAAATATTGTCGCCAATGCTCCACTATTACATATGACTAAACATATCAATAGCATTACTCAAATAAATGCCCCTTCACATGTATGGAAATCTTCTTTTGAATTGGAATAAGTTCATAATAAGGTAACCAAAGAGATTTTTGAAGACTTGAAGGGAATCCCAAGTAGTATGAGACAGAGTAACAACAACGCGTTCACATCACCAGTTAATCATAACTGTCATTAATCACTTCACGTACATATACATTCACCTAGGAAATATGAAAGAAGGTTTCTGTGTATCACCTGAAAATTAGATTGATAAAATTACATAGTAAATTTAAATGGCAGACCAAGAGGATGGGAGAAACAAGGAGAATACTGGCATGGATTAACTAGTAGAGTAACAAAAACCCAAGTGAGCATATATTGTGACCTATGGCGGACTGTCCAGCACATCTGGTGAATGGTAAGGACAGGCCTAAATTTGTACACCCTAGCATGCCAGAGAGCTAAAAACCAAGCTACCCTAGCGCTACTTGAGCTAGCAAGTCTTCCAAAATTGGGGTTTGAAAGAAGGATAGAGAACAAATTGAGAAGTCCCTTTGGAAGAGCTCTAAAGTGAACTGAAAGGTTAGGTATTGGAATGCATTCCCCACCCAAAGGTTAACAGATGCCCACAACACTTGTGACCAGGTTTTGGAGTATCCAATAAAAACAATATGATCCATAGCTCAACTTTCATTAAGAAAATTAATACAGCTTTCAAGCCGCTTTTATTTAAAGAAGCATGAGACTAGCTACGCTAAAGGTGCATCAGGTTGTTGAGCAAAGTACGCTTGCTGATTTAGATGGCAACCACCAAGCGATTCAGCCATTGGATTTTGTTTCATGAAGTCACCTGCTTTAAACTGATGAAAATGCCGAAGAGATTTGGCGAGGGGCTCTACAACCAAAGAACCTCCATAAGATAAGTTGGACCAATCCTATAACACCATGTCATTCTCGAAATGAGCAGAACTGCAATCTCAATTTAACAAAGATTTGATAGAAAACTTAATCAAGTGAAAATAAGACAAAAATTATTCTACAAACCAAGAGAATCCTAAGGATTAACCAATACGTAAGGCTCAAATAGCAGAGCATAATAAAAATGTTGAATACATAAGTGGAAATGCTAAAATAGAAAGAATGAGCAATTGTGTCACTTTTGCAATAACCTCAATTAGTATAACTGTTGATAAAAGACACAAAGTCTAGATGAGGTGGTTTGGCCATGTGACAAAAATGAACGCAATGAAAGGAAACGCACACTTAAGAGGACTACTCAAGATAAAAATAAAGCCCAACCTCAACTGAATTTACATCCAATCCAAGAATGCAATGAAGACAAAAGCTATGAAAAATAACATTTCTAAACCCTTAACTTACAAATTACAGTAGCATTCACTTAAAAAAATCATTGGAATGCTTAAAAAATAATTTAGAATAACTTAACCATCCTTATTTCGGATGTTTTTAGATATATGGTGTTTATAATTTGACACATAGGGTGGTTTTTGGACCTTTTAAATTTATAATAAAACAGTAGGTTCAAGCCACCATCTAAAGCAGCTTCTCTTCCATTGTCTCAGCTCAATTTTTTCTAGTTTATCTTCCTTTGCCCTTTGATAATGATACCAAGGTATTGAGACTCCAACTTTAGTATTAGAGCATTTTGCTTTTTTTGTCCTCCAAGAGAGAGAGAGACCAGAATGTTCTTAACAAAAGAAACCAGAAAGACCTATATGCAAAGAGACCACTTTCTACTGGAAAAGGCCCTGAGAAATAGAATTTGGAAGTGACCATTCAATCACAAGCTAACAATTTAATCTCATTCCACACGAGTACACCAAACATAGAGTTGTTCCCTATAGATCAATTTATTCCATTCAGACCAAATGCCCACAACAGATCAATAGGCGCCACTCTGCCAGTGGAAGCTCACTTTCCGCAAGCTGCTGCAGATGCAGCAAACAAAGACAATCACCCAATTCGCACACTTTTCCAATCTGTCACCAACATAAACAAATCACTCAAACCACACCTTATACCAATCCACATAGAGCATGTTCTTCTTTTCCTCTTCTTGCTTCCTTCTTTTTTCTTTTTCTTTTGATTGAAGGCTTAATCTCTAGATGTTAACTAAAAATCTGTTATTTTTACACCAGCGTGTATTGAATGCATTATACAAGAGTTTGTGGTAGATTCATACTTATATGCAAAAGTGTGGACAGATTCAAACATCTAGTTGAGGTGGCCCTTTCTTCAAAGTTGAAGGTTCATTCACGTTGCATAAGTTCATGTTCATTGTGTAATTCTAAATCAAATTTGGAGGCGATCATTGATTGATGACCAAAGAAAAAAAAAAAACACACATAATTTACCCCACCTTTGCTGAGAATGATCTTTGTTGTGCTGGGATCATAATTCTCAGGGATGCATGATGCTTGCATCACTTGATAGTTCATAGTCATCTTTACAGCCCTCAAACTGAGGGTGCATATAACTTTCATAATTATTGGAAATGGGCACATTGGGCGAAGTTGTAGAGATAAGTCATGAAAGCTAACATGTTCCAATCATCTTAGAACAAAACAAATGATTGTTTTATATATGCATTCTTTCGAGGAATGGTGCCCGCTCATCTTATTCTTGTAAAGACATGGTGAATCGTATACTTCAATTAAAAACCCTTTTCTCAACTTCTACACCAAGGTCTGTTACTATTGTGTAATTGGCTAAATACCATATATTCATGGATTATTGACTTGAATGCAAGTTCATATGTCTAGTAATTCTCCTCTCTTTCATAAGGTTGTCTTCTTAATCACATGTTTCCTTTTTTTTTTCTAATGACGTGGTGGTGTCCAAGCTTAAGCCTAACTATTGGCTAAATACCATATCTTCTTGGATTATTGACTCAGGTGCAAGTTCATATGTCTAGTAATTGTTCTCTCTTTCATAAGTTTGTGTCTTCTCAATCACATGTTTCCTTTTTTCTTATGACATGGTGGCATCCAAGATTAAGCACAACTCATCCACCATTGGATGCACGCAACCACCCCAAGGCAAAGACTCAAGAGACAACAAGAGCCTCAATTGATGGATGGCCGACTTGAACCCGAGATGCATGTCTTGAAATCATGTTGTTTAACGCATCGTATCTAAGGTGACCATCACACCAATGCCTCTGAGGGCCACACATTTCCTTGTGGATCCTATCATGGTTTGAAAAATCAATAAATTTTGGTGAAATTTGCCAAATTAATTTGGTAATTTGAACGATCGAAACAAAATTCAACCAAAATTGAAATTTCAGCCATTTTTACAAAAAACAAAAAACACAAAAGCCATAAAAAAGCATTTTTATGGAAAATTTTTCATGGTGCACAACAATTTTTTTGTATAATCATAGAGATTATCAACAAAAATTTCTCTATAAATAAAGAAGATTAAAGGTGATGTGTGTGCACCAGACAAGTGGCGATCTAAGAGAAAGAAGAACAAGCTATAGCATGGAGAAGAGATGGTACAAAAAATAAAGAGAAGAAAAGAAGAAACCGAGAGCCTGAAAGAAGACGTACTGGGAGGGGAAAAAAAAAAAGAAACGAAGAAAGCCTGTTGTACTCAATAGAGAAGATTGAAGTTGCTTGCAATTGCAACAACTAGCAAGTCAGTGACCAGTCGAGCTAAAGTTTATGTTTACATAACTATTAGGGTTTGATAATATATTTCTTTTCTTTATTTTTTTAATAACAATTTTAAGTTAACATACGTGATATGCATTAAACATTGCTAATGTTAAAATTTACGTTTGAAAACATTATGTCTATACTTTTATATATAAAGTATGTCTACTTACGTTTGCTTTTATTATTTTTAATCGACATTATACATACTTTAGCATTTATATAGAATTTTTTTGAACTTCAAAAAGTTGGAAAATTTTAAAAAAATTGTTTCAAATTTGTTGAACTATTTAAATTAATTCTAATTATCAAATGTCAAAGTTTGGGGCGAAGTCCAATTTTCATTCCTTGGATCCTATTCCTATCCTTGTAATGTGTGATCTTGACCCTACCAAATCTTTACCACCATCATCAACGCTTTGCATTCCTAATTCCTATCAATAAGTAATCATTTAATCAACTCGTCAAAATTTTACAATGTTCAATAGTATTCACACCATATCAATGTGAGCTTCAAGATCTCCAAACAAAGATAATGATTGATTTAGGGCATGAAAGAATGGTTTATGCAGGTTCATTGTCTCCTTGTACTTCATTATCGGCCAGCATTCTTCTAATCCTTAAATTTTACAAGACATTCTTTTGTTGAGGATAATATTCTTGTCATCTTCAAGGAATAATTCTATAAATATTTCTAACTTGAATACTCATCTTGCTAAGCACTTCCACATCAAGGTTTCAGATCTTCCTCACAGCTATATTGTGAAAGAATAAAAAGGAAAATTTTGGTAACAAATGCAAGCATTTTATACATTTATTATTTCAGAATGTACAATTTAGTAGGACGGTGCTACACAAGCATCGGAAACACATAGAAGAGTAGGCAGTCACAGAAATCCGTTACATCAATCAAAGTAAGAATGCAACAAGATAGAATATACAATCCACATAAAAGTGAATCAATAAGAGATATGCAAGCCAGCCGCAAACCTCCGCCACTTTTACTCAGTAGACTATCTTGTTAATCTGGAAAGTGCATTTTTTTAACCTTAAAGCGCACAAATTATTGACACAAAAACTCATGCATTCCCCTAATTGATCCAATTTTAAAGAACAAAGAATTTCTGGTAGAGAGAGCTCGACAATGCCATTTATAGTAGATTCCACTACTACAAGCTTGTAGCCCCATCTAAATTGACATGGAATCAATAGGATTAAAAAACACTTAACAATACAGATAGCATTTGCAAATAAATTTGAAAAATATGTATATCATCCTAATTAATTCATTTCAATAACAAGCATACTACTTATATTTCTAGTAACCCGCTTCAGGCAAATCTTGAGTTTTCCACTGTCTAGATTAACATATATACATCCGAAAAACTGAAATGACCAATAAAATACAATCATCATCAAATGTACCTTGCTCATCAGAAAGCATTGCTAAAATTCTGTCCATAAGGTCCTGTACAAAACAAGAAAACAGAAAGTAATTAATCATAACTCAAAAGAGAAACTCAAAACAGAATGAGCAAGCCAAAAACCTAAAATGAAAAGAGAAGTTGACTTCATTCAGTTGGAATTTGAATTAATTCAAGGAAGTTTAATACCATGTGGAGATTGGTGAACAGCTTTTGTAAATAAAATAGATCAGAAGTTTACAATAGTTACGCATAGATGCTTCCAGATTTATCAGAACCCAAGTAGGAATTATTACACAAATAAAACATTTTAATATAGAAAAGTGTATATACATACACACATATATATACATGTACATGTGTGTATATATATATAGCACACACACACATATAATGTACATGTATATACATACGTAAGTACGTACGTACGTACGTATGCACGTATGTATGTATGTATGCATGCCTATCCCGGGCTCTAGGCTCCACAATGGTCACTCTTCCATCTTTATCTAGAATATTCTTCACTCCCCCAGCTGCATTCATCTGCCCTCTGCTTGAATTGTCCTTGAACGTTCACTCTTCCATCTTTATCTGGTCTATTCTTCACTCCCCCAGCTGCATTCATTCGTCCTCTACTTGAACTTGTCCTTGAATCCCGACATGGCGAGTAGGAATTCAACCTAAGGCTAATTCAAAGTTCCAATGAATGGAAAATCAGGCAAAAAAAAAAAAGAGGGTAAGTGGAGAGAATAAGGCGTGAGCAAGTCTATTGTCCTCCTCACTGTAGTTCCCCACCCCCTACGAAACTCCATAACCATTATCGGCGGATGTCACAACCCAACCGCACTTTGGTTTGGGCGCCGCAGACATAATGAGTGTAGCTCGTGTCCTTCCTTATATATATATGTTTTAGCTGTGTTGATGTCTTCATGAATCTTGAAATGGTGAATTTTGTTCTTGATCCTTCAACATTTTGATTTTCAATTTTTTCACAGTTTGCCCCCAGATAATATCATTTGCTAGTTTGATTTATTAGTGTATTGTTAAATTGTGTTGTTTTTTCATCATCTTACATGGCACTTTAAATAAAGAAAAATGATTTGGACATTCTTTCGACATACTTACAAATCATTGTCATATATCAACTTTTTTCTTTACTTTGGTTGTCTTGCTTTCTTTCCTTTTTCCCATTAAGACATTATAAAATCATTAACCTTTTACCCTATTAGAATTTTGTTTTAGTTTACACTACTGTGTTGGTTAATAAAACTACTAAAAAACTGGCACATTTTTTTTTTGTTTTATTGATTAAAATAATCATGTAAACTTCTCTGTGGACTTTTGTTGAATTTCATCAAATTTTGCATCCACTTTTCCCCTTTTTATTAAAAGTTTAAAACTTTTATTGAAGTTTATCACATTCTGACAAGTTTTTCCATCTTCTAAATTGCCTACACATTTAACTCAACATATAAATCTTTTGATAATTTCTTATAACTTGATGGATAGCATATAAAATGAGAATAATATCAGAACATACATGGGCATAAAGAATCAAATTATTCATCAAAATCCCAATTCGCAACACAAAGGAACTTTTAGCAACATACACCAAAGCATGAGAGTTCACCAAAACAATCTGTTTAAAGAAATAACGGACAACATGTTCAAACATTCAAATATGCATTGCATAAGAATCAAAAGAACCAGATATTGCAAGGTATGAAGGGAAAAGGATCAAACCTGTATTCATCCTCATTCTAAATCTTTTTGCTTTGAGAAACAGAAACAAAGCATATAAGAAAGTCAGCCTCACCCCTTTGGTCAAAATGGTCCCAATGTTCATAATCATTGGGCATGATTCCAGTTCTCTTTGTTTTCCCAAAAATAAATTACAAATAACTCTATCCAGATGAATAGGAGCTCATCAATCAAAAATAGTTAAAATGATCATTGTTTTTAAAGGCTATCAATACGTATACTAACCCTTTCAAATTCAATTAAAAAAAAAATGTAAGACGAATAATATGAAATAAAAAAACCAATAAATTGATAAACTTGCATGCAAGCTATTCGCATCAATTTTTTTTTCCTAATGGCCAAGGAATGAAAATTCAATGAAATTCTACTTATTATTGAAAATTTTTTGGCTACCGAACAAGAGATTAATTGCAAAAGAAAATTTACAAAAATTTAACAAAAACTTTAAAGATTTTGACAAAATTCGTAACAACTTCGAAGATTTCAACAAATTTCAATGAAATTCAGAAATACACAAGTAATATAAAATTTTTAACATGTGTAACGCATACATACATACATACATACATATATATATATATATATATATAGAGAGAGAGAGAGAGAGGTGGGGACCAAAAGCCAATATAATATTCGGACCTAGCCAGTGTTCTAGTCTAACCAGTGTTGTCAAGGCGTCGCCTAGGCCTCGCCTAGGCGCTGCCTAGGCGTCCAGGCCCTCTCAACGCCTAGGCCACCGCCTAGGCGCTAGGAGGGCTTCTCTGTAAATTTAAAAAAATAGGAAGGCTTTTAATTAATTAATTATTTTTTTTTAATTTTAACCTAAATCTAATAACTTTGTTCTCAAACCTCTCAAAGTCAAACCAACTCCAATGATCATCTCTGAGACTCCGACGATCATCTCCGACTCTCCGACGAGCAACTCCGACATCTTTTTCGGTGAGCGACTTTGATGACTCTCCATCTCACTGTGCCTGTCTCTCCCTTTCTCTTGGCTCTCTCCATCTCTCTCTCTGCTCTCTTTCAACGTCTTTCCAACTCTGTTTGCTATGCCTCTCTCTCTATTTGCATCTCTCTCTCTGTCTTTCTATGTCCCTCCCTCTCTCTCTACTCTCTTTCTCTCTATCTTTCTATGTCTCTGTTCTCTCTCTATCTACATCTCTCTTCTATCTCTTTACGTGTCTCTCTCTCTCTCTCTCTCTCTCTCTCTCTCTCTCTCTCTCTCTCTCTCTCTCTCTCTCTCTCTTTCCTTTTTGAATGTTATGAATATAAAGTATGTGAACTTATGATGATCACGATTTTATCATAATATATTATCTTATATGTCATTATTTATAATTTTATAATTTATATATCATTAATTAATCAAATGTAAAATATAAATAAATAAAATTATAAAAAAGTATTAAACAATTTTTTAGGGGAAAAAAAAAAAAAAAAAAAAAAAATATATATATATATATATATATATATATATATTGGGTAAGGTACCAATAAATAAATAAATAATTCTTTAGGGATATTTAAATAATTATTTTAAGGACCGCCTAGGCGCCGCCTAGTCCTCGCCTAGGCGCCGCCTAGGCCCCGTCTTGTCTTATTGAGACTTACCGTCTTAAACCGCCTTAACGCCTTGACAACACTGAGTCTAACTGGTCAAGCAACTTTCAATAATAAGTAGAATTATTCGGACCAAAAGCAACTTTCAACATATCAATCCCTTGAAAAAGCCATTTCTGGTTTTTTTTTCGCATCCTTGAGAGTCCCTTTTTTTTTTTACTAGAAACAAAAATATATTATCAATATTATATATATGGTACAAAAATTACCCAAATTTTGACAAAATTATTTAAATTAATTAAGTACTTTGGACAATCAAAGCGAAGTTCGCCAATAATTATAAAATTACAAAATTTTGTTGAAATCTTCAAAATCAACGAAATTCACCTATAATCGAAGTTTCGACAATTTTTGCAGAAAAAATGCATAAAAGTTGTAACAAATAGCATTTTAGTGAAAAAAAAAATCTATGTGATGCACCGAATTCTTCTGTATAATCATAAAAATTATTTTAAAAAAAACAATATTGCTCTATAAATGAAGAAGATTAAAGGAGAATATGTACAACTAACAAGTGGCTATCTAAGAGAACGAAGAATGAGTTGTAGCTTGAATGAGAGACGATAAAGAGAAGAAAGAAAAGAGAAAAATAAGCTGAGAACCTACAAGAAGAAGCATTGAGAGAAGAACAATAAACGAGAGTCGTATATTATAATCGATAGAGAAGATCGAATACACTTGCGCTTGTAGTGACAAGGGAACCAACTATCAATCGATCTAAGGTATGTTAGCAAGACCATTAAAGTTTGACAACAAGTTTTTCTTTTTTCTTTTTTTATAACAACTTTAAGATAACAAACGCAATGTGTATTAAACGTTGTTAATATTAAAATACACGTTAAAAACCATTATACGTAATATGTATTTATTCATATTTGTTTTAATCATTGTTTATAGAAATTGTACATATTTTAACATTTACATAGTGCTTTTTTAACTTTTCTAAATTGACAAATTTTTACAAAAATTCTTTCGAATTTTTCGAACTCTTCAAATTAATTCTAATTTTCAATAGTCAAAGTTTGAGGTGAAGTTGAATTTTCATTCATTGACTATATATAATGAAAAAATTTATGAATGACAACATCCCACTTTTTATGATGCAACTACCCAAAATACCCTTTCTGCATCTTTAATTATTATAACATAGGTAAGGGTAAATAGGTGATTCCACTATCTTAAATTTCAAATCTGTCTTTCAGTTGTCTTAACAAACAAAATTAGATCTTCAATACCACTTTTTTCTCCAAGTATTGACTCACTACCTTATTTTATAACTGTGCACGGGTATAAATACACACACACACAAAACTTCTTAACAACTGTATCCCACTTTTTGCCACCCAACTACACAATATACTCTTTGTTAATTTTTAATTATTGCAGCATAGATGAGAATATACAAGTGATCTATAAATCTTAAAGTTGTTTATGAGTTCTTTCATTTTGCTTTGAAAGGAAACATAAGTATACTGATATTAATAAAAGTCTTAGAAATGAGCTATCCTCATACATTACAAGCAGTACAAACTTTCAGTTGTTTTGACTAGCACAATTACATTTACATCTACTATTTCTCTTTTTTTATCCAATTATTGCCTCACTCTCCTAATTTACAATTGTCCTCGCATGCAAACCGCATGCCTTTCACTAGTAAGAATAATGAAAAAAGTATGGAATAAGATATCCCCATTAAAAGTTATCCCAAATGCTAGCCCAATTCAACATCTAACACATCCTTGATGTAAGTCAAATTATCAGGCCTTGGTGCAAAATTAAATTGCTAGGGTTTCACTCAAAAAATACTTGCTGGTATGCCAAGAAATAACTGCTGGTAAGGCATCTCTTCTGATTACTGGTATTGTGACAAAGGGGAAGTTTTCAATTTGAGAAACCAGTGAGGGGGACAAAAATAAATCATGACTGAAAGATACTTCATCTTTTCAATGAAATAGAAGTGAGAAGTAAATATTGAGACCCAATAGCCTGTCCACCAGTTATAGTGAGAGACGCCTATCAGATATAGAAGATGCCATCAGTCCCATCACGTGGTCAACAAACATTGATGTGCGTATAACGCTACCTATGCAGGTAAGTCTCTATTGGGTATATCTCATTTCTATGTAGAAGCTCTAATGACAAACCCAAAGAATGAATCTTGAGCCAAAACTTAACAACAGGAACGCAGGAGGAGAAATTGCTGTCCATTAGGAACCATTTTTATTTCTACTATTTATATTATATTGATTACATTTTCCACTTTTACGAAGACAAAGAAGAAATGCTCCCAACAGAAGCCAATACCAAAAATTTGTACTAAAGATTGACAACTCTAGCACCACAAATTACAAATATCCAAAAACAACACTAAATAAAATAATTAGCTTCTTGTGGACAGCCAACTGAGCTCCAAAAACCATGGAACATAATAAAATCTGACTGCATACCTGCTTTTTCCCTTGCTTTGCAAGACCAAGCTGAGTTAAAACATCCTTAAGTTCCTTTATTCGAAAGTAAGCCAACTTTTCCTGGAGTAGAACAAATAACTTATCATGTCAGATTACATGCAATAACATTTCAATTTTCAACAAACCTTGAACCTCACAATCATATGCAACAAAGTGATTAATGCATATCTACTTTAAGAAGATCACTGTGCAAGTTAAACATTCCAAGAGCAGTACTAGAATTTTCTTCCATTACTTTTATCGTTTCTAAATGTTCTGATTTTCATCATCATACAATATACAGATGAAACCTTAATTCCAGATATTTATTCCACAATGGGTAAAGCTTTCATTTGCCAAAGACTTTGAATAATTACAATAGGAAAAGCAAACCACGAAAAAATTATGTTGCACATGGTGTTATGGTTAATCATTGTAAATGTCTTTCCTTGTGAACGTCACTAATTATATTTTAGATGCTAACATACCACGAAAAAATTATCTTCATGTCACCCTGAAAATATTGCAGTTATTGATGTAAATGGTGGAAGGCTTATTTTTTTATGACCTCAAAATGATGCAAATACCCTCTGCATCCTATATTGGCCATTTCTTTTTTTTTTTTTTCCTGCTTATTCCTTTTTGTAAATTTTTCTCCTTGCAATAAATGAATATTGGAACCCCACACTAAATAAACATTCGGACCTTATTTTCAATCCAACCGTCAAAGAAGGCTTTTTTTTAAAGCATTTTATGGAGTCTATGAGAATCATCCAGGTACACAACTCTTTCTTCCCAATTAGCAATTCTCAATTACCTCCTCAATTAATTGAATTAATAGAAGGGCTGGCCTTGCTGCATAAGAGGAAATGAAACATACACTGCCAAGGATTCCTTAATTGCCTCATAGCTTACCGAAACGTCAGAATTCCCAGTGGGCACAAAATTGCTTGTCCAATTCATTGAGGCAACAAAAGTAGAATATGCAAATGCCTCATCTTTTCTTTCCAAACTCATCCTCCCTTTCCACTTTCCAACCCACAATTGCCAGTAGAGATGTGATCAAGTTGTAATCTGACTGAGATAAGCTCAGAACTTAAATGCTAATTAAAGCTCAAAAGCATTAAATTTTCCATTTAATTAATAGTTACCTAAGTTTTTCTTCACCAAGCATCCTACTTCGTAGTATCATTAATGTTTTCTTTAGAACCATCCAAGTGGTAATGCACAAGTAACTACAACCAACTCTAAAACAGGAAGTCCTGCATTCAAATTTCACCGTCCACAATAGAGAGGATAATGCTAAGCATGGGACTTCAAACCATTAAGGGCTCTCTCACTCAAGCAACCTAGTACCCAAAGTATTAGATGGGCAAAGCCTGAATACACAAAAATAAAAGCAAACAAATAAAGACACATACACACACACACATAACACAAAAACAAAAAGAGAAGATTTATTAAGCCGGTGCCGCTAGCAAATGCACAAGGGCTATCAGCTGCTTGAAAGCCTTGCTGATTGCCTAGCGAAACTATGGGTGCAAAAAAGGTCTAGGCTAGTTTGTCCACTTTCATCTTCCCGCTTTAAAGTGAATATGGACAAAAATAATTTAAAACCAAGCTAGGTATAGCCAAAAATCCTTTAAAATTGGGCAGTGGGGCCAAGTATGGATAAAAAAAAATCGTTCTCAAAAAATAAATTGTTGGTACAAAAACTAATGTACAACAAAATAAAATAAAGGAAACAAGGGCGAAGATGAGAACAACACTAGACTTGGGAGGAAAAACAAAAAATAAAAATAAAAATTCTCTTTATTGCTCAAAAGTGTCTTTGTCTAATACAAAGGAATCCAAACATATATATATTGAGGTGTCTAGCTTTCCAATAGTTGCGGGTATTGATAAGTGTTGAAGGCATGAAGTTTCAGAAATCATTAGAATACCAACTTAAGAAACTTTCTCTTGCAATAGGATTCTCACTAAGTAAGAGTTCCTCCTCTCTAAGAGACTTGGAATTTTGTCCACGTCTTTTCGATACAGACAATATCCAGGTTTGTAGGCTAAAAATCACAAAGAAGATTACAATAACATAAACTGATCATGAGCACAGCTATGCTTTGCTGGGAGGTCTACCTTCATCAAGTCAGCCCGTAGTTTCCCATTCACTACACTGAGTTGACACTTAAATTCATAATTTAATTGTTTGTGACCTCAACCATAGCTCATAGGTGAGAAACTTGAGCTTGGCAGCTCTGCTAGAGGAGTTGTCCGTACCTTCGATCAGTCACCTTTGTCAAATATTATCCTTCGTCAAATCATCCTTTCTTGGACAATTTAGCTCGGCTTATCTAGCTCGATTAGTAAGAGCTAATGGTCCAACACCAAGTAACTAGATCCTACTTTAAACAAGGGCTACAATGTACACAAATTTTAATTTTCTATGCCTTCAATAAGTTAAATTTGTTCACTAATCTTTATTCTTGAGTTTCTTTTTGTTTGTCATCTCCTTTCTTCTTTTTCTTCACTCTTTGTTAATGTTGCGATGAAATCCCTATTTCTCTTTAAAAACAAAAAACTGTACCACCATATAATTTTGAAAAAGCATATAGTGACAAACAAAATTGATCTACCAATTTCTAAAACATACAGGTATAGACGAATATGTGTTATTTGTTACTCAAGCTGAACCAAGTATTTTGATGTTATACACATATATGGCATTACCCTAAGGCTGTAAGCAGGTCGGGTCGGGTCGGGTCGGGTGACAACACCAAAAGTCACTCAACCCAACCAGACCAAGGAGCCCAACCGGCTCGACCTGTGGTCGGGTGAGTCGGTTTGTGCCATGCATTTTTTTAAAAAGATCCAATTTTGTCAAAAAGCCCAATATTTTTTATAAAAAAATGCAAATGATATATATAAACTCATTTATAATAAAAGCTAAGTTTTATTAATATTTTCACATTTAACACATTCAAATTAATTATTTTTATATTTAAATTTAAATGACATATAAATAGATTCATATTAACAAAAAACATTACAACAAATTTAAAGATAAAAAAAACTATTCAAATTTAAAAATTAAGTTAAAAAAATATTATTTAAAACATTATAACCTTACTTGTTGAATTCTTAAAAACCTAAAAATTTCATAATATATATAAATTTTATAGTAATATTAAAACTAAAAAAAAATATGCAACCAGAAATAACAGATTAACATATAATTTATGATAATGTAATAAAAAAATTCATATTCCGACCAGACCTTCAAATGTCAAACCCGACCCAACCCGACTAGGGGAGTGGACCCGCCTGACTCGACCCGATTTGTTGTGCACACCCAACTCGAAATGGTCGGGTCGAGTCGGAGGCTTACACCCCGTTACCCATATTTCATATTTGCACCAGTTTACCAATCTACAACTGATTTTTTACCATAGCAAAACCATAGTCACACCACTTCAAAAATTATGTAGACATGATTTTGATGATCGACCAAATACAACTCTAGGCTCAAAGGGACACCAAGAAGAGCCTTAAGGACCAAGCTAACACTAAAACACATCTGAGAGCTCACGCTTGCACACATTCAGGCCCCAAAGAATGTACCTACATTTGAACTACATATAACAATTTTTTTAAGAGGAAACAAGTATTGTATGGCGATATTGTCAAGATGGAAGGCCCAAGAGAAGACTAAGAGAGTTTAAGACAGACCACAAAATAATTATTTAGAGACCCATGAAAAATTATTTATTCATTTATTGGCCTCTCATTATACATACATACATACATATACATACATACATACATACATACATATAAATAAAAGATATATAGTACATATCAAAATAAACCAATCATAACATTCCAAAAAGTCTTACGAATCCCAGATCCTAATGACATCTAATTCATACAAAAAACATAAAATAAAATTACAAAGACCCATCAATGAATAGACCAGTATACACATAAACCATACAATTCTATAATTTATGAATAGTCGAATACAATGGAAAGAAAAAAATACAAACTGAAATTAAAAAAAAAAAAGAATTTTACAAAAAAAAAAATTATCACAATAAATGAGCAAAAGGAAGAGAAAAAAAAAAGCAAGCTTATGAAAATGTGTACCACCATTTCGGCAAAGTCACCAAGAGAAACTAGGGCATCCAGTGGTCGCCGACCCTCTGTTACTCAACTATTAGGGGAGAGGGAGAGGGAGAGAGAGAGAGAGAGAGAGAGAGAGAGAGAGAGTAAGTGAGCCGAAAGAAAGAAAGTGTTTGGATGATCAGGGACAGAGAGACAGAGAATTCAAAGTCGTCGTGAGAGAGACTTG
>JAJIYU010001918.1:0-33163 GCA_030144865.1 Tinospora cordifolia
TTCTTTGATGTGTGAACTCTTAATCATGTCAGGCTAGGTTTATTTTAAGTCTAGGATGTAAATCTGGATTGTAGAATCCTGATATTCTTATTTTGATTAATCTATTTATGAAGTTTTGTTTTATAATTTGGATGCTTAATGCTTTCTTTTTACTAGCCATAAAAGGAATGATTATAGAATGTTAATCTAACTCGGGAGAAAGCATTAATAATCTAAAAATCAGATTATAGACTTAGATCAATCAATTGAACGGGAGGTTGTTGATAGCTTAGGAGGTTGCACGTTATAATTGTGTTTAATGCATTCGACTATTAACTGTACGCCTCGGGAGAGGGTATTAGTGATTAGACTAATAGGTGTTAAAGTACTTCAGGAGAAGGCTTTGATAACTAGTGCTAGAACCTACAGAACAAAGGAATTTGATTAATTGAAATAGGAATTGAAGGTGATCACAAAAAAGTTTATTATCCTAGATAATTCAATCTAAAGAGTTTTCAGTAATTTATTTTTCAATTTTATATTTGACTGTTTTCACAAGTTTAATTCTACTTCTTAATCAATCGAATTTGTAGCTTTAATAAAGTTTAAATCGATAGTTGATTTTTATACGTTCCCTGAGGACGATATCCGGTCTCACCGGTTATTACTACTGTGATCCCGTACACTTGCGGGGTTGCTAACACCTTCTGATTCAACCTGATGAAGTCCTCTTGCAGCTTCCACTGTGTCGTCTCTGGAAAGAACTTTTCATGGAAGACCTCATTGAACTCTTCTTGGCACATCTTTTCGACGTCAATGTTTGTTTCAACAAACATTCGTACTACCATGATTCTAGATTCAGTTTGTAGGTTCTTGATCTATTCAGTGGCCTAGAAGTTTTTCTTCTAGGTTCTTTTCATGCATGGGTACAGGATTTGGTCTCAAAGCAAATAAAGAATAAAGCATACATATCACAGAATCATACAATCAAGCTAGTACAGCAAGGTTCCAAGCTTCCACCTAAGCATTTAGGTTCAAGTGTCTCATACCACTTTACCCCTTCCACTTAGGTTTTCACCCAGAATAGAATCACACCCAAACAATTTCGCAAATTGCTTGATAACTAAGGTTCCTGAGCCCACTATACTCCACCGTCCCATACTAGCGAGCATAGAGAAACTCGTTCTGCTAGAGTTACCAATAATTCACCACACATGGTCAATCATTCTCCTAGTCCAGGCTTTCTCCATATCCCTGAATTCCTATGCATCTCATACTACATAGAAATCGAAAGATACAGAAGCTTCCTAGTCATGTGTCCTGATCAAACAATTTTTTGTTTTCAAACAAGTTTCAATCTCTAGCCTATGTCCTAGAGATTTATGCTTTTGATTCACTATGCCACCCATGGATACACCCATGTCTCTACCTAAGGTCAATCCTCAAGACCCACGGTTTCGAACTAGTTGACTCACAACCTCTATCTAGTCAAGACACCACCTTTGGCATCTTTTTCTAATTCTAAACAGTTTCTTGCCCTAATTTTTCACCTTCTAATTTTCTTTTATAGAAACTAAGGGTGTTTTTCAACTCAGACCACTTGTATAAGCTGGTGGGACAACCTCCAGATTAGGCAGCGAGACCGAAGTTTGCTTAGCAACCACCCTTTCTAGGGCAGGATAACCCACCTCCCTTTTAATGTTTAGCTTTACTCAGGATAAGGCTTACCCACTATCAACTCAACTTGTAGTCTTTGTATCCAAACAAAATATTTCAAAACCATATACTTCCTTTTTGAAAACACTTTCTAAAACGTTTTTCAATTTCAAAAATAGAAGGTAGGGCATTCAAGATTCAATTCAATTCCAAGTGAAACCCTAATTTGAGTTTCTAATTCGAGTCAAACAGCCACTGATCGACTTTTTAATTCTAGCCCAAGGCATTCAAGATTTAATTCAATTCAAAGTGAAACCCTAATTTGAGTTTCTAATTCTAGTTAAACAACCACAAATTGACTTTCTAATTCAAGCCCAAGGCACCTAAAGCCTAGGCTCTAATACCACTTTTGGTATGAAAGGAAACTTTCTAATTTTGGCCGAGCAACTAATGCCTAGGCTCTGATACCACCTTTATAACACCCCAAACCCCTAGAAATAGGTTTAAGCTCAACCACAAGGCGGGTTGGGTCCTATGTTATATTTACAAGTACACAACTTGCATCTCAATTCCTTTATTTAAACACTTATTGAAAATGTTCATGGATATATCACAATATATTAAATTTCAATTCAATAAGGCTATACAATTAGATAAAGGAATGCTTCAAACTCTTTATTTATTCAAATAAAATAAAGAAAGTTACATTCTTAAATCAAAACTTGAGTACATAACTTTCGAAACTTAAATAAAATTCAGCAGAAGTCTTAAATTCAAAATTTGAGCAACATTCCCTTAAAATAAAACTTTCAAAACTTAGAAATAATCAAATATCCATAGCCTTTATGATTCAAGTCCAGTTCCTGAAAAATAAAAGGAAAGGGTGAGCACTTAGCCTAGTGGATCATTCATCAAACAAATAAGTTACTATTTCAAATCAATAGCACATCCAAATTCAAACACTTTCATGCATTAAGTGATTCAAGCAGCTTTTTGGTTGTAGTTGACGTTATGACTGAAAGGGGTTCTACTCCCTTGATTCTTAATTTAGATACCCCTCTTTAGGGTGGAAAGACATTTCTTTGTCACTTTCTATTGGATGCCACATACCAAGTTTTCCTTAGTTGCGCCCTACAACCACACACTCCAAGCATGTGTGAAGAACACCCATAGCACCCATACGGGTCACTATGACAGTACGTTGTTCTTATCTTCAATTTCTTATATTTAAGAATCACATAATCATAAAAGAAATTCAAAATGTAAATATCAGAATTTTAAACATCCAAGAAAGCATGAAAACATTACATCACATGCTTGAAACATTGAATTAAATCCTAAACATGGATTCTAAGCATGGCATGTTCTCATGAGTGATTAAAACATAAAAAAATGCTAACTAAAATTAAAACATGACTAAACATGCTGAAACTAAAATAAGTTATGTTGAAAATTAGAATTTAAATAAGCATGAACATGCTAGAAATTTAAAATAGCAAAGTATAGGTTTAGGAAATCCCCTCCACATTAATCTGAGTTTTTGTTGAATCTGGCAGAGGTTCACCTTATCAACCACTTTCAGAACTTTAAACCACCAACAAGACTGCTTCAACAACTCTCTAAAATACTGAAATAAGAACTTCTTACACAAGAGAGAAAAGAGGGTGAGAAGAGGTGCCAAGTAGAGGGCAAGAACAAACAAAGAGGGAAGTGTCAACTTTTTGCTTTGGGATGAGGTGAAAGTGAGCAAGGGGGGTTTACATAGATGTTCATGAGAGCATATGGGACGTCCTAGGGCAGCCTTTGGTAGCTTGGGAAGCTCACAAAAGTTGGGACAAGTTTCTATACATAACGGGGATGGTTTGCACAAAGAAGGCAAGTGTGCTCTTAGTTGGCAAGTGAGACCACTATGGCTTTCTAATTCAAAAGTTATGAGTATAATCTTGTTTTATAACTATGTGTGAACACAAAATAGGTTTAAATCATATTCTAATTCAAATGGGGTGTCCCCTATGTGCTCATAGCAACTTTCTTTTTTGGTTTCCTTGCTTGCTTATCACACAAACACACAAAGAATACGTTCCCATTTTCTTATTTCTTTGACATCAAGTATGGGTGTACAATATCAAATTTGAGGGGACACCATATAATAGCCAAACATGCTCATCTTGGTTCCAAAAAACTATCTAAATAGGGTTACTCACATATGTGCACACACACATGTACGTGGTTGGGCTGATTTTGGCTTAAGTGGGTGTGAGTATACACAATCAAGTGGGGTGGCCATGACTTCCTGGGTTCACAAAAATCAAATAACATTAATATTTCCTTATTTACATTGAATTATGTTTTATATCCTATAGTTTTTGAATCACATAAAACTAATGCACATTTTAAGGTATGGTTTAGCCCTATGTGATTTTCTTTCAAAAACTTTCCTTATTTAAGACCCACTTAGGTCACTAGGCAAATGAAAATTCAAATCTTGGCCAATTGTTCAAATTTTTGGATATTTCATTCATTTTGTTAGTTCATGCCATTCCATTTTTTTCGGGTCATTTCGATCCCCCGAAGTACCCTAAGTGACAATTCTTTCTTATTTGGACCCCCTGAAGGCCGTTTAGCAAATGAAAACCTTAACTTCAACCAATTGTGCTAATTTTTTGATATGTTGTCCCCTTACTTGGTTATGTCACCTTACTTCATTTCAAGTTGTTTTGGGTCCCTAAGGAACACTAAATGAGAGTTTTGGAACCTGCCCGATTTAGCCCTGAAACGAACCCGATTTCATTTTGCACCCAAATTTTGCTAAATAAATGATAAATTTCATTTAATTAGTACAAAGAATTTAGGATATTACAAGAATCATGTATATTCATGGCATATCAAGTAAAATAAAGCATGTACATATAGCAAACATATTCAAAATGTAATCACGTATGCAAACTTTATTTAAATTGAAATAATAAAGTAAAACTCATAAGTCATCTCCACCTTATTCGCTTAATCCTTTGGTATTGTAATTCTATGCTCCTTCAGTCTTCAACCTTGAAAGTCAAGATTAATGAGTTATTAACATGTTCCTAACATTCCTATATTGTAATCTAATGGTCTCTTATCATATATGGCTCATAACATGCGAGAACATCACCCTAGATAAGCCTAAGTAGGGTCTTAGGTCTGTGTACAGGGGAAGAAAAGTCATTACTGCGATAGGTAGTGTACAGGGATGAAAAACAGGTTTGTAGTTGCATTACCGCAGTAGGCTATTGTGGTAATCATGGGTATAAGTGCATTACCACTGTAGGTTATCACGCTAACGTAAGAGCACTTTTTTGGGTTTTGTTCCACGACCACGATAGTAGATCGCAGTACTGCGGTAACCGATATGTGACTAGTTTTTTGGTAGGTTTTTCATCTTTCGTAGCTTACCTATTGCAATGTTATCCTCCTAGTTAGACTTCTAGGCTTTAAAACATGAAATTGAGACTAAAATAGGGAGGTTATACCTCTGTGGAGCCTTCGAGCCTCTCCGATTGATCGACACTCTTGCCTAACACCAGATTTTTTAGGAACACTCTGTTTTTCTTCTTCCCACAACTTAGTTTGTTGCATAGAATACCTAGAGATGAAAAGGGATGTTATGACCACTTCTGAGAAAGCAAGAGAGAATTGGTTCGTTCCTGCTAGGATGAGGAGAATTGTGTGATGGGGCATGGTTTATATAGAGTTTTAGTGGGCATGGTTTGGAAGGTTTTGGGTTGATTCCCTTATGGAACCTTTCCAATTCTCTGTATTTTTTTATTCCCAAGCACCAAGGAATAGAAATTATCATTTTTAGAAGTTGTTCATAAGTTAGAAATGTTCCCACAATCGTTTGGCTACTTTCTAATTTGATTATGCTCAATTTTACACACATTACTCTGATAGGGACCCTCTGTTTCTAATTTAATTTTTGGGAAATTTGACACACTACTGCGTAATTATTTACATTATCACAGTAGTCATTCTACAAGCTTCCAATTTAGTTCTCTAGACATCACGACACACTACCATGGTAGTGTTTTTCATTACTGCAGTAGTCATAGAGAAATTTCTATGTATTGCTTGTTTTTTTTTTTTTTTTGGTTTGCCGAGTCTTTCATACATCAAACTATACATTATTTATACAAATTTTTTTTTATTTTCTCGAAGTTTATTCCACTCAAGCATATTTATTGAATTTTATTTATCAAATTTTTGTACAACTCTTGGGGTATTACCAATTCCACCCATCTATGTTGTCTAAGGTTTATCTCCTTCTTAGTTTAGGTATACTTCCAACTCTTGTGTTACGAGAATAAATCAAATCTTTCACTATAAAGATAGTGTCTCCAAATCTTCAGAGCAAACACAATAGTTGTTAATTCCAAATCACGTGACAGATAGTTATGTTCATGAATTTTTAGTTGTCGCAAGACATGCACAACAACCTTCCCTTCTTGCATCAATACGACACCCAATCCATTTTGCGATGCATCTGCGTGAATGACATATCCAACACCATGTGTAAGGTTAACCAATATTAGTGTTGAAGTTAACCTTTTTTTTAATTCTTGAAAAGCAGCTTCACATTTTCATCCCAAAAGAACTAGCCATCCTTTCTAGCTAACTTGGTCATAGGTTTAGCTAACTTTGAGAATCTTAGATGAATCTATGATAATATCCTACTAAGCCCAAGAAACTTCTAATCTATGTAACAGACTTGGGTTGCTCCAATTTGTAACTACCTCCACCTTTTCAAGATCTACTGGGATGCCTCATGCTGAAACTACATGGATAAGGAATTTGACTATTTTCATCTAAAACTCGCACTTACTTAATTTGGCATATAATTGATTTCTCTTGAGAGTCTCTACATTATCTACTTTTGACTTGGAGTATATCAATATATCATCCACGATTACCACAACAAACTCATCAAGATATTGTCTCAATACCTTGTCCATCAGATCCATAAATGGGGTTGGTACATTGATTAAACCAAATGGCATAATTATAAACATGAAGTGCCCATATCGAGTCCTAAAAGTTGTTTGGTGTATGTCTAACTCTCTTATTCTCAACTGATGATACCTTGATCTAAGATCAATATTGGAGAAATGAGTGGCTCCCCTCAATTGATCAATTAAGTCGTCTATTCTTGACAAGGGATACCTATTTTTCACTAGTGCTTGGTTCAACATCTAATAGTCAATACACAAACTCATGAATCCATCTTTCTTTTTTTCAAGAACAATATCAGAGCTCCCTATGATGATTCATTTAGTCTGATTAATCTTTTTTCTTGGAGTTCATCCATTTGAGTCTTCAACTCTATCAATTCTACTGGTGTAATATCCCAAAAGTTAATAAAAGAATTATAGAATTTAGGAGTTTTAAATATAAAATAAAATAAATAAATAATTTAGAAAATTATAAATGCTTCGTAATCATGAAATTAAACTTAGGATGAATATAAAAATAATAGAAAACATGAAATATCGTGAAAATGGGCAAAAAATAACACAAAGGTCTGGTTACCGTAGTAATGCGAAGAAACCTAGAAAACATGGAAATTGTATAGCATTCTGGTTACAATGGTAATGTAAATCATTACCGCAGTAATGCTTGAGAAAATTGAAAATTGATATGTTCTGGTTACCGCGGTAATGTGTCGAAACCCTAATTATCAAAGAGTTAATTACGTGATTATTGTGGTAACTCGAGTTATTATCGCGATAATGTGTGAAAATTATATATATGTGTGACATGTTTAGAAACCCTAATCCTATCATCTTCATTTGCGATTGTGCAATTCTGCCCCCAAACCCTACCCGCCACCACTAACTGAGTCCCCTTCATACCAAACGTATTCGACATCGATTCTCAACCATTCTTAGCTATTTAAACTATCTTCCAATCCATTATCTGTAAATAACAACATCGACAAGGGAAGAATCGATTGAGATGCATGCAGGAACATTTGTGCATGGGTATTGCTTTAAACTCTACTTCGAATTGGTATTTTTAATTATGTTTTCACGTTGCTTAAGTGAATACACGTATGTTTTAATACAACAGAACAATATGAGTGTTTGAGATACGTTTGTGAAAGGAGAACGAAGGGAGGAGCGCTTGGAACCAAGGTATAATGTGTTTTCTTTCGAAAAAATGTATGTGTTAAGTTCAGTATTAGTGTATTGAATTATTGGGAATGAGAGGACTAGAAGGAAACTTGCACAAATGTGCAATTTTTGAAAAATTGCACGACTACTATGCTAATGCGATGCAAATAGAGAGCTCTTCTTGGGTTACTGCGGTAATGCATATTGCCTATTCTTGCAATTGTAGTAATGCGTCCCGAACCCTATTTTTGAGTTTAAGGCACACATACAAGTTACTAGAGTAATAACCCTTTCTACCGCGGTATGCAGAGGAAAAACATCGAGTGCATGACTGTTATGACCCTCATTGTAATATCCTGAAATTTTGTACTAAATAAAATAAAATGATAAATGAAGTCCAATTTTTTTTGGAATCAATTAGAAAGTTTAAATTTGGTCAAAAACCTCTTAGGGGAGTGAAATTTAAGAAAAAGGGATGAAATGAAGTCAATTGGTTTAGGCATCCAAAATTCATTTCATTTGCACAAATTGAGTGTTCATTTACTTGGTAGGCATCAAGGGAATCTAAATTAGGAAAGACAATGAGGAAAAACCAAGCTAATTAAAAGACATGAATTTTTATTAAATTCATGTGAACCTAAAAGTGCTAAAATCCTAGCCAAATAGAATTTATTTTAAATTCATGTGAACCCTAAAGTATGTAATCACCCTTAAGCATGTGCAAGTCACATTAGTGATGATGCCATGATCATGTACACCCATACCCTAGAGACATCCCACATTGTTTAGAAATAATGAAGAGTGATTCCAGTACCTATGTTACATACAAAACGTCTCATGTATGCACAAAAACCCTAACTGTCCTTGTGAGTGCACCTAATTAGAAGTTTCTAAAGCATGAATTGTACCCATGGACAAACTCTAGCCGTCACTCATGCTCAAACAAACCAAATTAGAAGTTTCACAAAGTGGAATCTCACAATGGTGCCAAGAATCAAGAGATTTCCATGCAAATTGGCTAGATTATTCTTACATAGTGTAACACCCCGGCACTTCGTGATCGTGCCACATTGCGAATAGACATAAAATAAAATAAATTAATAAATTAAAAATCGATATTAGTTGATTTAGCTAGAAGAGGAAATAATAATAATAATAATAATAATAATAATAATGAAAAATAATAACAGGATAACACATATATACTTATAATAAGGGTAATATAAATTTAAACAATCAAAAGGTTAAAAAAAGTATACTCATACAAAACTTATAATGAGGTATATATATATATATATATATATATATGTATGTATCAAATAGATAAAAAGTATACTTATTAACAAAGATTAAAATAGATATGTATATATATATATATATATATATATATGTATATATATATATTTCTACTTGTAAAACTATAATAAGGTTTTATATAGATATATCTATCGATTTACATAAAAAAAAAATTTTGTGGGGAACTCTCGGCCAAACCAGAAAACTCTAGTTTGGCGGTGAGGGAAGTGGACTCTTGAAAGTGAACGAAGAGAGGAGCTGGGTGGATTCGTGAACAAGCTACTGGTGCTCTGTGTCACGTGGATGAAAGAAGATGACAATATGAATAAATCAGGCAGGGAAGGAGGATAGAAAGCAGGGGCTGCCTGATATTTTGCTATTGCTGTTATTGCTGCTACGGCTGTCGAACGAAGAAGAGGATGAAATGAAAGAGATGACTACGGGTGTGTGAGTTTAGTGCGTTGAATAGAGAAGGGAAATGGAAACAGAGTAATGGCACAGTTGTTGTTACCATTGACTATGGAAGCTGGGAATGAAGAAGATGGTCGGCAGGACGTCATTGCACGCACAGAGGAAAGGAAGGAAACATAGCAACGATGCTCTGTTGCTGCGTTGCTGCTGCTGTCTCTGCTGTGGAAGAATGGGGAGGGACTGAGCGGCTGTAACATGTAATGGAAGATGAAGAAGCCGTGCTGCCGTGAACCACGCAGAGAGGGAGGAAGAACGGGATCTGGAAAATGGTTGCCAGTGCGCTGAGGAATCTGCTGTCATGGTGCTGCGTCTCTGGCTTTGGAGATAAAAGAAATCAGTGCTGCTGGGTTGCCGATTTGGGAAGGTGGAATGATGAACGAATTGCATCTATTGTGTATGATATGAGTTTGTGGTAGGATGAAGATATGGAACGGCAAGGTGAAGAAGGGAAAATAGAGCAAGGCGCTCTGTCGCGGTTGCTGCTGCTGTTGCCCGAACGAAGGAGAGGCCATGCATGGGAGAGGGACAGAAAACAGAGGAAGGAAATGAAGGCAGAGGCTGTTGCTGCTTTGGAATATCGTTGCATGAACAGAAGGGAGAAGAGGAACCAGAGCAACAGTGCTCTGTTGTTGCAGCTGCTGCCGCTATAGCTGCTACCGCTGCTGCTGCTGTGGGATGGTGGAAAGATGAAGACGAAGAAGAAGAGAGCGCCGTGTTCGAATGAAGAGGAAGGCAAAATGAAGAAGTTGCTAGTCGCTGCATGAGCAGAGGAGCAAAGAAAAGGGGGGTGTTGCAGCTGCTGCTACTATTACCGCCGAACGAACAGGAGAAGAAGAAGACTGAAACAGAGGTAGAAGACGATGGAAGAGCTAAAACGTGGTTGGAACATGGGTTTGAATTTGGTGAGTGGACTGAGAATGGATGACTGAAGAAGTAGATGAGGACCAGGAGTGTGTGTTCATAATACTGGTTCGGCTGACAGTTGGAAAACAGGGAAGAGGAAGATCGTGAAAATAGAGTTTTGTGAAGCATTTGAATCTGGGTTTGGTTTGTCCTAGAATATCGTATAACAGAGGGAAGATTATTTGTTTTGGTTTGAGTTAGAGGTTTTTGAACAGAAAATAGCAGAGGAGCACCACCGGTTTGAAGCTCGAAAGCTTTGATTCTCAATAGTTCGGTCGGCTGCTGGATAGAAAGGTGAAAAACGAAATCAAAGTCTGATGTTGTTTAACAAAAAACTTGAAGGAGCACATCAATTTCAGTAGCCCCAATCCTGGTTCGGCCGACCATTGAAAAACATGGAAGGTAAGAAAACGTACTGGATTTTGAAGTTGTGATACTATTGTGCGTTTCAATTAATTTTAGAGAGGTTTTGATTATTACTATGCATCAAACTATTTGGAGAATTAAGACATCGGTACAACTTAATGTGAATTATATTGATGGAAAAGAATTGGATTTTGGATGTAGTTTTGATCTTTAAATATCTGGTTTCATGTTAGATAGAGGTAGAACAATCATCCCTTGAAAAGTCCAAGTCTAAAGTGGTGAGTGTGAAGTGCAAGCGAGATATTGGATCGAAAGGTGCAACGTATATTTATTTATTTATTTATGTAATTAGTTAATTTTTTAAATTTTTAATAAAAATTTATTATAATCAACACTACGAAACGAATTTAACTCAAACTTTAATAGTAGAAAAATCTGAAAAAAGAAAGTTAATATTTTAGAAAAGTGGATTCAAGAACTTAGCCAATAAATATTTTAGAAAATCTTAATGAGATCATAAATCATCAATGGTATTCTAGTATGAAAAATAATAACAAGAGTAATAATAATAAACCTTGGTAAATTTTAAATCTCTTATAGGAAGGAGATTATAAATTTCGAATATGAATAAGACTAGAGTTTTGGCCAATAGAAGTCCTATTTTGTTCGTAATTATTTTATTTAAAAATATGGATAATTCATTTAACTCATGGAAATTAAGAAATTTAAGAACACTTATTTAATAAATTCTAATGTATGAAAGTTGATTATTAAAATTCTGATTAGTTAAGAAAATTACTAAATAAAAAAGTTATAAAATTATTACGAAACTTACTTTAGGAATAATCCAAAAAAAATTAGTTGAAACTAATATCCAGATTCTATAATTAGTTGGAAAAACATTTTTAATAAGATCTACTATGAATTAAGAACTTAGGAATTTTATTGATTCTTGAATTTTAGATGTTTCAATTGAGAGTGTCGAGTATTTTGACAAAAAGCAAGGAACCTTGAAGATTGGCAGAATCAGGTGGGCGTGACTTCCTTGCTCCTATGTATTATATAGATTTAAAATTCAAAGCATTTGCTTAAATAGTCCTAGGTTATTAGAATTTTATTACGAAATTGATTGAAATTATTGGATTACATGAATGATGTGTGATGTATGATGAATTGTTAAATCCATGCTTAATTAGTTCATGACATGATCTTGCATTTGGTCTTACTTAAATATGGCATGCATGACTAAGAACATATGCATCTAAATCTTATTGTTCATTCACGCACCTTATCATGTTAACTTGCAAGCATAGTTTGGATTACCATCGCTAATATATAGTATGGGGCTTACTGTGATTGAGATTATTTGTAAAACAAAAATAAGATGATGGTTTATTAAGAATCCATGTACCGGTGCGATTGTCGAGCTGCAAGGCGAATCGTAGGTATTCCCACTCGGAGCTGCCTGCAACAGCTCGAAATCTTTTGGGGACAGTACGAATCTAGATAAGTACTCTCTCTTAGGCTGTGATACTAAGATATGACTGATTTTAGATGGTACCAGTACCTGAGGCCTCTATGATTGTGATTAGATTAGATCACAGGAAATACCGAGAGACATCTCAACCCTCTTTCGGTCGTAGACTCCGACTAAAACGAATGAATGTTTGAAACGTCTAATGTTTGAAAGTGCTTGTAATGTTTTGGATTGGGTCTATATAATGCATGTGATGTGTAAGATGGATCCACTGGGCTTTCGAGCTCACTCCCATTCTATTTTTTAGGAATAATTGGGCATAGTACACAACTGTCTACGTCAGAGGACTTACACTGAGATGGGACACTTCATTGGGGAGGTAGTCCGGGATAGGTGGTATTGAAAGTGGTATTTCGTTTAATTTTTCTGAAATGATCCTCATGTATTTATTTGATTTTAAATTTAGTTGATTAGTTTTGAGAACAATTTTATATGTCTAACATTTCTATTTTAATACAGGTTTTAAAGATTTCCGCTATGTTATTTACAAATCGTGTTGTAAAATCCGATGAATGTATTGAAAAATTATCTTGATCTTTTATTTGTACGAAATATCTATCTAGACATTGACATGCAAATGAATCGTTATGAGTTTACTTTTAAAGAAAAAAGAATTTTGACGGAAGAGAAATTTTAGTAGCATCTCGATTTTCAACGAGCGACGATCCACACGTGAAATAACACGTGAACGAAGGTCCGGTCGAAAATTGGGGTGTTACACATAGTGCGTCACATCTATAGGGAACCAAAATTAGAAGATTTAGACCATGATCTTATGTCCACCAAGAATGATATTGTACATACCACCCACACAAGCATGACATCCTAAGAGTAAAAACGAAAAAATTCTATTACTTCCTTGTTTTGATGCCCAAGCAAAGGAAATACATTAGAAAGATGCCATGCTCACAAGATCACCTCAAATTGACGTCCCAAATGAGAATTACAAAGTTTCCATGCACCTAAATTGACTTGATTCACTTGTTGATACTCACACATCAACTTGGAAATAAATCAAAAACGGTGGACCTAGGGTGTACATACACCTTGAAGCCAAAAGAAAATTGTTTCTATTTGATACATGTGTGGTGCCCAAGCAAAAGGAATTAATTAGGGAAGATTCTTGCTCACAAAGTCCCACCATTGAGAACATCCCAAATTAGATTAGAAGCCTTCCAAAACCTTTTTATGCTCACACATAATTAGGAAACCAAATGAGAATCACATATTGTGAAATAAGAAACCCTAATCTCCAACTTGCCCAAGCCATGGACAATTTGGAATATTGGAAAGATGCATATGCCAAACCATCCCCTCTTATTTATGGAATGATGATCTTTGAGAGTTACCCAAGCTACCCAAAATGTGCACCCTTGTGCTTTGAAAATTTATATAAACCCCCTTCGTGCTCTCATTCTCCACATCCAAAGCAGGAATTGGCACTTCCCTCTTGACTTGGTCTAGCCTTCTTCTTGGCAACCCCCATAGTTGTTGAGTAATCTTGAACTATTATTGAGTGCTTTGGTGTTTAATTGAGTATTCTTGAGTTGTTTTTGAGTGCTAGACGTGTTGAATAGGAGAAACTTTGCCGAGATTTCAGTAATCATCAAGATAAGGTGGAAATGACTTTTCAAACCTCTATTTTACTTGTTTAGTTTAATACCGTGTTCATGTATGCTTGATTTCAGTTTAGAATGCATATTTAGGTTTGAAGAACATGATTTAACTTTTACATTCGCATGTATGTCATGTTAGTTGATCATGAAACCATGCCATGGTTAGATTATGCATGCTTAGGTTTATTTTAAAGTATGATGCATACTATATGTTTGTATTCATGCTTTGAATGTTTATGTATTAAACATGCTAAAATTATTTAATTTATGCTTCATGAGTATATTTTATTTATGTTTTATGAGTATGAGATTTGATGAAAGATGTTGAGATTAAGAACCACATACTGTCACAATGAATATGAGGGTCACTGTGGGTGTTCTTTACATGCATTAGTTCACATGGGTGATATCTCAAAATACTTAGAATATGGGTTAGGCCCTAAGTCCAGTAAAACTTGGCATAAGGAATGCCTTTTAACTCAAGGGAGGTATTTTCATAAAGAACATCAAGGGCCTTGAAATCTTTTCAATCAAATTTACAATTGCAAACAAAATATTGTTTGAATACCCAATGATTTACAAGTGCTTGAATTTGAATTTGCTGTTAATCTAACTTAGTAATTTGGTTGTTTGAAAAAGATCCACTGGGCTATGTGATCACTCTTCCTCTCTTATCTTTTTAGGAAATTAAACACATCATGATGCATGCTTCAAATTTAGAATGCCTAGTTTTAGAAAGTTTCCATTTTATTTACAATGTAAGGGCATGTTGCCCAAGTTTTGAATTATTTTCACTGTAGTAGTTTCTTTTAATTTAAATTGGAGTTATGTACTCTCTTTTATTAAATTGAATAAAGAATTAGAAAGTTTTCTTTTATCTCTTGTGCAATTGCATTGGTATGTGTTATTTAAATAAATAAGGCTTGTGATAATTAAAATAGAAAGACAAGTTGTGTACTTGTAATTGTAACACGACCTCGGCCTGCCCTGTGGTTAAACTAAATTGAAAGTCTTAGGGGCTGGGGTGTTACACTCATGCACATCATATGCCTTATAAATTAGGGGATCATTGTGCTATAGTTTGAGAATAATGAATACTTCAATTCCTTAGGATGTATTGGATATTAGGTTGAGGATTCTAGATCATCAAGGCAAAAGTGAGGACAAGCGAAGTGAAATAACATGTGAAAGTGATTATCTTGCTCCCTAGTCTTATTTTGATTTCAAATATTGAACATGATTGTTATTTATTTAATTTGAATTCCTAGAAGTATCCTAGAGTGTATTCGAAAATTAATTTGATTTCGTGATGTCTTTTGTTGTGTATGAATGATGTATAACATGTTTAATGTATTCATGCTTGTTGTTTACTCACTTTCCTGATATAAGATTATATGCTTGCTTAAAATTACATGTTCATTTGTTAGGTTCTATTCCGAGATGATAAGCATGATGACAATGAATTATTGTGTGTAACTAAATTAAGTTAACTCAAGATTTGAACCACGTACCGGCGTAGTGGTCCACCGGGATCACTGTGGGTGTTCTCGTAGATAGAATAATGGGTTAGCCCCTAATTCTCGATGATAGAATGATGGGTGTGACCTTAGTTCTTTAGTGATGGAGAGATGGGTGTGACCCTAATTCCAGGGTTGGGTAATGGGTGTGTTCCATTAGCCCTTAGGAATCTGGCATATAATGCATTTTTCTCATTTTCTTGAAATGATGATGATAAGATAACACCAAGGTAAAACCTTTTAGTCAAATTTAAGAACTGATAAATAATTAAATGTTTGAAACGCCTAATGTATGTTAAGCGTTTGCACGTTTGATATTTTGACTTGAATAATACTATAGATGTATTGTGTATGATACACTAGACTCTTGAGCTCACTCCACCTTTCCATTTCAAGTAAGCTTTGAGGCGGTTCGAGTTGATGGTACCTCCGGGTACTGTAGTAGCTGCAAACCTCATTGTCAAGGTTGCTATCAGAGTTTTATTTGTTTGAGTAGTTGGTTTGGACTAGGTGCATGGCCCTCTAGACTAATTTTCAGTTATGGTTTAGACTTCGGCCACGTAGGCCATGTTTAGAGATTTCAGTTGGAAATTTCGTTTAATGTTTTATTAAACTTCAAATGTCAAAGTTAATGATTTCATTATTTGATGATCTGTACACACATTCCATGTGTTACCCCTTGATGTGTTCAAAGGGTTGATTAATCATTTATGTGAGTTCTGGTGTGTCTATAATGTGTTTAGAATGATGAGAAATGTGGGAAAAGTAATGTCCTGCTTCTGGGCAGGTGACACGTCTATATATATTTAATGTGTGACCCCATGTGACAAAAACGAAGGACTGAGAACTAGAGAGTTACTACTGGTGCATTCTATAAGAAGGAGTGGCTATGGGATAAGTTTTGAGGTAAACTTCAATCTTGAAGTCCACTTCTTTATGCGGTGGTACTCTTGGTAGTTCATTTTGGAACACATCTTCATAATCTCAAACCATTGCCATATTATGGATTTTTTTCTATTCTTTCATGTCCTCCTCCAATAGTCTCTTGAAATCCTTCCTTCCTTATGCAGTTTCAACATTGCTGGCATCATAGTTCTAGGTATCTGTAGCACCCCAACCCCCAAGAGATAGGTTCAAGCTCAACCACAAGGCGGGTTGGGTCCAATGTTACATTTACAAGTACACAACTTGCATCTCAATTCCTTTATTTAAATACTTATTGAAAACGTTCATGGATACATCACAATGTATTAAATTTCAATTCAATAAGGCTATACAATTAGATAAAAGAATATTTCAAACTCTTCATTTATTCAAATAAAATAAAGAAAGTTACATTCTTAAATCAAAACTTGAGTCAATAACTTTCAGAACTTAAATAAAATTTAGCGAAAGTTTTAAATTAAAAATTTGGGCAACATGCCCTTAAAATAGAGCTTTCAAAACTTAAAAATAATCTAATATCCATGGCCTTCATGATTCAAGTCAATTTCCTGAAAAATAAAAAGGAATGGTTGAGCACATAGCCTAGTGGATCATTCATTAAACAACTAAGTTACTATTTCAAATCAATAGCACATCCAAATTCAAACACTTTAATGCTTTAAGTGATTCAAACAACTTTTTGGTTGTAGTTGACGTTAAGACTAAAAGGGGTTCTACTCCCTTGATGTTCTTAATTTAGATACCCGCTTTAGGGTGGAAAGACATTTCTTTGTCACTTTCCATCGGATGCCACATACCAAGTATCCCTTAGTTGCACTCCGCAACCACACACTCCAAGCATGTGTTAAGAACACCCATGGCACCCATACGGGTCACTGTGACAGTACGTGGTTCTTATCTTTAATTTCTTATATTTAAGAATCACATAATCATAAAAGAAATTCAAAATGTAAATATCAAAATTTTAAACAACCAAGAAAGCATGTAAACATTACATAGCATGCTTGATACATTGAATTAAATCCTAAACATGAATTCTAATCATGGCATGCTCTCATGAGTGATTAAAACATAAAAACATATTGAAATAAAATTAAAATATGATTAAACATACTGAAACTAAAATAAAACATGCTGAAAACTAGAATTCAAACAAGCATGAACATGCTAGAAATTTGAAAAAAGCAAAGTAGAAGTTAAAGAAATCTTCTCCACCTTAATTCAAGTTTCTTTGTAGAATTCAGCAGAGGTTCCCCTTATCCACCACTTTTAGAACTTCTAATCACCAATAAAAATACTTCAACAACTCTCTAAAATACTAAAATAAGAACTTCTCACACAAGAAAGAAAAGAAAGTGAGAAGAGGTGCCAAGAAGAAGGCAAGAACAAGCAAAGAGGGAAATGTCAACTCTTTGCTTTGAGAGATCAATGTGAGCAAGAGGGGGTATTTATAGGTATTCATGAGCACAAAGGGGCATCTAGGGCAGGTAGGGAAGTTCACCACGTTTGGGCATATTTTCAAACTCATAAGGGGTGGTTTGGGTGAGAAAGGCAAGTGTGCTCATGGTTGGCAAGTGGGACCACTAAGGTTTTCAATCCAAGTGTGAGCAAAATCTTTGAACCTTATTTGTTTCTTTTATGTGTGTGAACACAATTAAAGGTTTAGAATACATTCTAATCTCTCTTGGACGTCCTCTATTAGTAGGGAAACATTCTAATATATTGTGATTCATAAAATCAAATAAGTTTCTAATATGAGCACACAAAAACAAAGCTTTGGAATGTTTCTTATTTTCCTTAGATTCTCTCCCTTTTGGCTCCACATTTGAGCATGAGGCAAGTTTATATTTTCTAATTTTTTTCTAGGTGAAGGAATCTTAATATCTCTTTAAATCAACCACTCTCACTAAATTTTCATCTTGGGTTTGTCACATGTGTGCCCACACACACACTTATGAGACATTTTATATGTAACCTTAGTATACATGATCATTTATCTTGGCACATTGAATCATTCTTCATGGTTTCTATAGGTGTAGACATACATGATCATTTACATGGCACATGGCATCATTCTTTATGGTTTCAAATAGTGGACACATCCCATGGAGCTTAGGGTAGGGTAGGGTGCACATGATCATGGTGTTCCACCCATGTGACTTGCACGTGTTAGGGGTGCCCATGACTTCATGGGTTCACAAAAATCAAATAATAATTAATATCTCCTTATTTACATGGAAATATGATTTATAACATATAGTTTTGGAATCACATGAACCTAATTCACATTTTAAGGTATGGTTTGGCCCAAGGTGATTTTTCCTCTAAAACTTTCCTTATTTAAGACCCACTAAGGTCACTAGGCAAATGAAAATCTAAATCTTGGCCAATTGTTCTGATTTTTGGATATGTCATTCACTTTGTTAGTTCATGTCATTTTGCTTCGTTTCAAGTCATTTCAATCCCCTAAAGTACCTTAAATGACAATTATTTCTAATTTGGACCCTCTGAAGGGCATTTGGCAAATGAAAACCTTAACCTCAACCAATTGTTCTAATTTTTGGATATGTCATTCATTTTGGTAGTTCATGTTATTCCATTTCATTTTGGGTCATTTCGATTTGCTGAAGTACCCTAAATGACAATTATTTCTAATTTGGACCCCTTGAAGGGCGTTTAGCAAATGAAAACTTTAACCTTGACCAATTATTTTAATTTTTTGATATGTTATCCTCTTAGTTGGTTCATATCACCTTACTTCATTTCAAGTTGTTTTGGGTCCCTAAGGGGCACTAAATGAGAGTTTTGGAAGCCTGCCAAATTTAGCCTTGAAATGAGGTCAGTTTCATTTTGCACCCAAATTTTACTAAATTGATCTTGAATTTCATTTAATTAAATACAGAGTTTTTAGGGTATTACAATATCCTCTATATGTCACCATTAATTCTAAAAGTATCTCCTGAAGGCAATGCTATTATTACCCTTCTTTTTGTACAATCGATTTGTGCTCAATCTATACTTGGTCAACCAATCCATCCCCAATATTACATCATATCCATAAAATCGAAGTATATAGCTATTGGCTAAAATCAGCTTATTTCCAAATCTAAGTTCACAATTACACATTCTTTTTGAGGTCACTATAGTCCCTATGATGTGTGGATACATTCAATGTTACAGGCAAGGTATTTGTCACAAGTTGTAACCTATCCACTAATTGTTCAACAACAAAAGATTTGGTAGCACTTGAATCAAACAAAAGTTTCATAATAGCATTAAAAAATAGAAACGTGGCTTCTATTGTAAGGACTTGATCAGTCTTAACGTCTACAACAAAAAAAAATCTGGCCTGATTTTGTCCATGGCCCTGGTTTTGGTTCTGACCCTGAGTTTGATTATTATTTTGCAATAATTGTTGTTGTTGTTTTTCTAAGATAGCCTTTGGGAGTCAGGATGTTATCAAGGAAATCACACCTTAGTTCTAGTGGTTTAGGGAAATCGACACTTTTTAGGATAATGTGATAGAGTTTGAGTAGTTTTAGGAATGTTTTGAGGAGATTCTGATCTTATCCTATCCTAACTCCCTTTTATAGAGTCCTATTTGGATGGGACTCTCCCAAAGTTGTGGCCTAGGTTGTTCATCCATTAGAAGTCATCTCCCCTTATTTAGGATAAAACTATGGTTTGTTTTGGATAGGTTTTCGTGGTTGTTGGTGGATAGAATCAGCTGAATGGTGTTTATCTTTAAAGAGTCCTACTCACTTCCAATTCTATCCAATTCCTTTTATCCTCATCCCTATGGGATGTCCAAGGGTCTCATTCCCACGTCCTAACCTTACTTTCTTATTCAACTTCTCATCCACACGCTTGCGACATGTCAGTTTTCAACTATACAATGTTTTAGGTCCACTGATTATACCTTTTTTCTCATTTTATCTATTAATTCTTTCTAAGTTCTTATTTAATTATTTGTGACTTCCATTTACTCATTTAGATCACATTTCACTTGTGATTATTCGGTTTACTTAATGTGTCAATTGCACTAAATTTTATTAATTAATTTTATTTTATGTACAATATACTCTACATACATATATACTTTATTTTATTGAATTTTTACTAAATAAATTCTAATTATTTTCAATAAAATTTCTAGGTCCTCTAATAATATTCTATTTTGTGTAAATTATTTACAAGTCACTTTTATTTATGTACATGTGTTAGTATTTAGATGAAATGATTACTCTATCATTGGTGATAAAATTACTATTTTACCTTTGAAGGTCAACTTTCACCTTGTAGACTCTAAGAACTTATTTTTAGTTTTTCTTAGCCTTGAGAATCAAAATTATATTTTGAAGCATTTTATTTAATTTTTATTTAATTTAACTATTATTTAAAACTGTTATAAATTCTTGGAGTATTATAGAAAATCACACTTTATCTTAGTTTCTAATGACGATCACCCATATGTGCAAAAAGGAATACCCAAAACTAGTGGTTTTAAGAAATTCTACCTTCTTTGAGAGCCTTTGTTCTTTTTGTTTGGATGACTTTTAACCCTCCTTTCCCAACTCTTTCCACTCCTTTTGAGGATGTAACACCAATGCTAAAACATATTAAAATGCGGACTTAAACACCAAGTGGACAATATGGCCAAAAAGATGTACATAGAGTAAGTGTGACATGGTTTTTCAATATAGTTTTCAAGTGTTTTTGCACAGCCTTTGCAAGAAGTTTTCAAATGAGTCTTTGGTGGTTATTCAAGGTGACTTGAAGGGTTCTTTAATGGAAAAATAGCAGGTTTTGAATAGTTAGAGGGATGTCTATAGGTGGTCTCTTCTTAGGCCAAAACATGGACTGAAGTCAGAAGATGACTAAGTGTAACACTCTAGCTCCCGAACTTTTAACATTCGTCATAGGCAACATATTTGTCTCACAGCTTGAGATGTAATTACATTCATATGTAGTTATTACTATTTTTGTTCGAGAACCAGGATATTACTATTTCTTGTTCAATCATCTCATTTCTTGATTGTCCCAGGCCATGTCCCAAGGTACAAAAGTGCATAAATAAACTGGTTTAGAAACAAATTAACAATAACCTCACGATCATATAAAAACTAAAAAAAAGCTTTGATTTAATATTGAAATGGAGAATAAATTTGTGGACCCCATGGCTGAGTTTCAACAACTAATATCTGGCCTAACGACCGACCTCCACTCGATAAATAGAGCCAAACATGGTGGGTCATATGCCCTATAATAGGAAAATATAGAAAATAAAGTTTATTTCTTACAACGTCTTCAACTGAGAGGCATACTACTACTGATGATTGTTTTCACATACTTGTTAGTACAAGTATCTTCAATGGTTACCTAAAAAAGAATGAGTGGGGGAAGCTCATGAGCCTAGTGGTTATACACAGTATATCTCAAGCATTATTAGAGCCAAATACAAAACATATAAATACTTATTAAGCATCATGTGATTCAATAGTTCAATTATTTTGAGTTGACGTTAAGACTAAAAGGACATTCCTTGGTATCCCCTATTAGGCCCAGAATATCAAAAGTAAGGCCCACAAGCCAGTTACCTATCCATAAACCTATCTTAGGAGTGCAGTCTCAACTCGACTATCAGTCCCATCTTACTACTGCCAAAGTAGCATTAAGATCCGCCTTGGGTTGGGAACACCCACGATTACACTAGACTACTGCCATAGGGTCAGCATCTTTGCATTAGTAAGTGGTTACATCTCTTAATCATCTTTATTTAGTGACCACTAGCATACTCATTGTATCATTATTTCAGATATAAATAAACAACACATTTTGATAAGCTTCACAAGATACATATAGCATATCATCTAACCAATATTTGATATTCATGAAGCAAACAACATGTTATCAACACTATAAAGTATAAGGAATCATCCTAATAATTATCAAACATATCCTTACCATGCTTCTAAACATTCAATAAGAGTAACCAACCAATCATGCTTCATATTTAGAACTAAAATAACACTAATGAGTATGGGTATCCATCCCCCACCTTTGATGCTTAAATCCTTCCGATATTAGTATTTTGAGCCTTCTCAAGTCTTCAACTTTCTTTCTTCACTCAAGGAGAGAGCAATGGGACTCTTTTTCTCTTGAGCTAGAAGAGAACTAAGAAGAAAAATGAAAAAGAGAAGAATGAGGAGACTTTCTTTCTCTTAAGAATGAAGAAGAGAAGAATGAGACGGGATGGTTTGAGAGGAAGAGAAGGGTGATATTTATAGGCATCCTTAGCGAATCACCTAATTCCACTATTCATATTTGAATATATTCCACCACCTTACTACTCATATTTTAATATGTCCCACTACCCTGCTACTCATATTTTAATATATCTTACCACCCAATTCCACTACTCATATTTTAATATATTTTATTTTATTTTTGTGAAATTATTTATGGGATAATTGAGATAGTGGTAATTTTTTTCTTTTTATGTGAATTTATCGTTCTACCCCTAAAAGGCAAAATTAACTTTCTACCTTTGGATATTTAATGTGTTTTCACTATTTAATAAACTCATTTTTATATTTTTAATATTCGATAACTTTTCAGGGTATTATACTAAGATTTTTAGGGTTTTGTGGATAGTTTCTTTTTGAGGTTATATTGGTGGCTTTTGGAACATTTTTGAAGTGAAATAGGTGTTAGAATAGATCTCATTGTGGGCGAGTTGAGGTGGTTTGATGGTTGTCGAGAAAAGAAGGAGAAGAAAATAAGAAAAATGAATACTTTACTAATGATGGTTACATGTATGTGCGAAAAGGAATACCTTAAACTATGCTTTCACGAAATTATACCTTTTTTGAAAGACATTCTTATTCTTATTCTTCTTTTTTTAAGGGTGATTTATACCCCTCCTTTTCCTACTAGTTTTACACCTTTTGAGGTTACAAAACCAACACTAAAATCTATTATAAATGTGGACTCAAAACACTAAGTGAATGACATGGCCAAAAGGTGTACATAGTATAGGTTTGACATTGTTTTTCAATATAGTTTTGAAGTGTTTTTGCATAGAAAGGGGTTTTCAAATGAATTTTCGTGGTTATTTAAATGTAGTTTGAAGGGTTCTTTAGTGGAAAAATAGTAAGTTTCAGACAGCCAATGATGTCACATGGTTGGTCTTTCCTTGAGCAAAAAACATGAGTTCAAGTGAGAAAAGAAGGTTAAGTTTTTGAGGATTATGTGTCCTTTTTTTTTGGATTTTGTTGTTGGCTTTTGCACATTTTCAAAAGTGGAACAAGTGTTGGAATAGATCTCATGGTGAACAAATTGAGATAGTTTGATAATGGTTTAGAAAAGGAGACAAAAAGAAGAAAAAACATGAAGAAGCAAGGAAACATTATCATTTTCCATACCTTGATGGTCTTCCCTTGTTCCACCTGGTGTCATTTCACTATGGTGCTCTAAGACAATAAGATGGAATGTGAGAGTGAGAAATTGGATCGTTGAGTGTGCCAAAAGAAAAAGAAACAGGGTGTTTTCATGGGCTTAAATACGAGAACGTAGGTAATTGTTAGAACTATGTCTCATTTTTGCCTACATGAAAGTTTTTTGTGTCAAACCTTAATAAATTCTCTCTCTTTGGGTCATCCTCATGGAGAATCGTAGCAACCCTTGATTTTTGAAAGGTTTAGATGATTCCAAAAGGGGTGGTGTCTAGGGTTTTGAAGCCGTTTCAAAGCTAGCTCATCTTGTGAGATTTCCATGAAATTTGATATGTTTTGTTTTATTTTCCATTACTTTTCTTTGAAAACCTATTGAATAAAAAATCCTCCGAATTTTCCTTTCCTTGGCCGTCCATGATGGAAATATTTTCTTTATTGGTGTTGATAATTAAACCATATTATCTCAACCAAATACTTTAATATGGTGTATATTTGAATTTGAGTTTCAAAATTTGAATTTTGTAATTTGTGTCAAATTTAAATTAATAATCTTTTGGTCCTTGATGGATAAATCTATGGAAAATTATTAAAAAAATGTCATATGTCTGGGTCTGATTTAATGTACATTATTGTTAAATAATATTATGAGCCCTTTATTAGTTTATTTGCTCCATCAATATTATTATTAATTTATGCTTTACATTTTTTTTTATTTAAATGATCACTTAGTTGATCACTTATAATTATGTTTATGTTAATATTAATTTTTGCATATTTTGACAAAAAAATAACATACTGAGGCTCAAACTTGAAGCCTCCTTGTTATTGGCACACTTGCAACAAAGCTAATATATTATTCTTGTTGCTGAAATGTTTTATTTTATTTTATTTTAGAGGTTCTTGAGTTTAGGTTTTGAATTTTATTTTACTCAAGATCTTTCAACCTTGACTTATAAATATATAAGTGTTATTCATCATTTATTTTTTTATAGAAATGACTTTAAACTTCTGTTTAATTAATTATTTATTTAAATATTTTTTGATTTTTTTTGGATATTACAATCTAGTTCCCTTTAAAGAATTTTCATTTGCAAAATTTGAAAATATGAACTTGTGTTACATGTGTGTATGGGTTACTACCATTAGGTGCTTCTTGTGAAGAGGTTTGAATACTTGATCCACATCTCGCTTTTTAACTCCTAAGTTGCCTTCTCAATTTTATGATGTCTCCATAATATTTTGACCAATGGGATGTCCTTGGTCCTCAAGCTTTGTACTTTGTGGTCTAGTACATTGATTGTAGCTTCCTTATACGTGGCCTCATTTTGCACCTTTATTTCCTCTAGTGTATAACATGAAAGGGGTCTAATTCATACTTTTATAGCATTAATACATAGAACACATTGTGTAATAAGGACATCTTGTTAGGCAGATCCAGCTCATGTGCACAATCTCCCATTCATTTTAGTATCTCAAATGGTTTGATTAACCTTGGTGAGAGTTTACCCTTTTATTTGAATCTCCGAATACCCTTATGAGGATTGACTTTCAGAAACACTAGAGGTCTTCTCCATTTGTCAGCATAACAATTTTGCTAACTTTGGGTCATAGTTAATCTGCTCTCAATCATTTTGACTTGATTATTCATTTCTGCAACCAAGTTTGTACTAGTAAGGACAAGATTTTTGAGTTTTGCCCAACATGATGGGGATTTGCATGGTCGACCTTATCGAGCCTCATATGGAGCTATTTGATTATTTGCTTGATAACTGTTGTTATAAGCAAACTTTGCTAGGTATATGTACTTACTCTGATTGCCCTTGAAAATAAGGACGCACACTCTCAACATGTCTTCTAATTTGTTAGTGACCCTCTCTCATTGCCTAATCTGTCCACGGGTGAGTTGACGCTTAAGGTAATTCTAGTGCCCAATTCTCTCTAAAAGCTTGGCCAAAACTAAGAGGTAAATCTTTAGTCTCTATCAGATATAATACTCTTTGATACACCATGTAACCTCACAATCTCTATAACATAAAGCTCTCCTCGTTTACTCATTGGGTATGCAGATCAAATTGTGTAACACCCTGCCTCCCCCTTGTGGCCCAACTAGTTTTGGTTCGGAGGGTGCAATACCATAATTTCTTCGAACACAAATAGCAACAGACATGTTATGTCACGTGCGAAAATCAATCATACCATCAAGGTTACCCGAGCGGTGGGACATTACTTTATCTCTTTTTTTCTATTGCTTTTTCTATCTATTTCCCAGTGCCATGAGACTTCTTGAGAAACATTGACTCAAATTACACATTGAAACAATTTGAAATCCTTTAGAAGAAATAAACCTAATAATCTTTGAAACATAATTCATTATTCAAATTTCAGGTATACAATGACCTTTAAATCAAATCATCTTTAAAACTAACAAGGAAAAACTAGGTCTAACATGCCCAACTTAAAATAAAACTAGGAAACTAGACAAGTAAATTCTAAAGTAACAGCTAGGATAAACTCTTACTAGCCATGCAGCCTATGATTATGGTTTCCTAAGAAGTTAGAAAAGAAGGGGTGAGCTCAAATAGTTGAGTGGATCATTCTAAATATTTAAATTATTATTTCCATCAAACAAAACACACATGTCAAATATTTTCATAGATTAGGTGATTCAAATGGTTGGTTGTTTGTCAGTTGACGTTAAGACCAAAAGAAATCCACCTCAATGTTTCAATTTTGGGAAATGAGGCCAATCCAAATGATCAAACCCTTCTCATTCATAAAGTGGGGTCAATCCAAACTCCCAGTTCACCAATCGAGGAAGTGAGGTCAATTCAAATGCCCAATTCCAATTCAAAAAGTCAAATAATCGACAAGTTGGGTCTACGTTGGAACACTCACGATGAAATCCATCATGCCATCGGTAGATGGTAATAATCCTTATTGATATTTCTTCAATGGCAAAACATACCATAGCATATTGAATCAGATTTAAAATAGGAAAATAGCATGTGAGCATGATAACATCATTCTATCTTTATCATGGGCATGTTATTTGATCATTCATATGGCATAGATCATGATATCTTAAACATTATTGAGTCTTGCATCCGCAAACATCCATCATAGTCTCTAAGCATGCATATTCAAGGCATATTCTTAAACTAAACAAGCATTCATGCACACTTTATTTAAATCAAAATAATAAGTTAAAATTTGAAAATCATATCCACCTCAGCTTGATTCTTTTTTGTCCTTGTATCATTGTTCCAAGCCTTCTTGAGCTTTTAACCTTAAAGATTATGAACCAATTCACTGTTTTAGTGATTAATGTGTGTTCATTACTTTTAAACCATATCCTGCTGATTTTTATCCTATATGGCATTTATTTGTGCAAGATATCATCATAAATGAGTCTAAATGTGTTCCTGTTTCTGCTACCACGAGAGAAGAAAAGAATACTGCGGTAATCATAATGCATAAGTAAGAAACGAGAAGTGCAGAAGCACTACCACGGTAGGCTACTGCTATAACCAGTGGGAATCACTAAAAAACAGACATGTTACTATAGTTGGCTATAACGATAGGCAGAGGGGTTTATAGGAGAATAAACACATCATCATGGTAGGCTATAGCGGTAACCAGAAGGTAATGACAAAAACACATTATACTACCATGTTAACCAGAGTGAAATTCTAGAAATAGTGAAGAAGTTGAGTGCAATACTGCAGTAACAATGATTAGTACCACAATAATCAGGACAAAAAACAATCTTTCGTGCATGTTTCTCCCATCCCTTGTTCTCCTAAGTTCTTAGCATCCCACCTTAAACTATGGACCACGAACCATGCATTGAGATTTAGATAGAGTTATTATACCTTCTTTGATCCATTGAATCTTTTGGTTGCTCCAAAAGAAAGTCTTGACTCCTCATAGGGTTCTGTTTGATGATGGAAGTAAACTAATACTTTAGAATGTATTACAAGAATTCTAATCTCAAAAAGATGATGAACAAAACTCAATCAAGCAACTAGGGATCGATTTTACCTCGTAAAAAGTTCTGTCAAAGGTCCTACTGTCTAGAATCTCACTATCGAGCAATTTCTTGGGTTTCTCTCCTTCTTGCTACTATGGGTGTCGTGTTGGATGGTTAGGGGATGAAAGAGTGTTAGGAGGACATCTAGGAGAGAAAGAAGAGAAAGGGGTTTGCACTTGCTTGAGTGGTGAGAATGGGGTGCTCATGATGGGTTTATATAAAGTTCAATTTGGATGGGTTTAGGAAGTTTTGTGTTGTTTCCTTGGTAGAACTCTTTCCTAAACTCATTCTCCTTCTATTTATTTGTTTCTTGTCACAAAGTATTTGTAAGTGATAGTTTTAGCAATAGCTCACGGGCTTGGAAACTTTACATAATTGTTTTTGTGCAAGTTTGTGGTAGTGGAATGCGTTACTGTAATAACCAAAACACAATGTTTTCATTACTTCTTCTAAGCAATTCGTGCACTATCGCAGTACTGGAATTCATTACCGCTATAACCAGTGAGATGGCTCTGTGAAAATATTTGTGTTTCGTTCTAGTTTACTTGCCCCATTATAGTGTACATATTTTGCACCGTTATTTCCATAGCTTTCCCAAAGTTTATTAATTATTTTATTTTACATTTATTTGATCTAATTACTAAATAAAATTTTGGGTATTGGCCGGAAATGGGCTACTTTCATGAGGTGATCAACAATCCCCCACATTGTATCATCTCCTTTCTAATCCTTAGATAACCTGCTTACAAAGTCCAACATGATGTTATCCCACTTCGATTCAAGTATTGGAATAGGTTGTCATAAACTTGTGGGTTTTTGTTACCTTTATTTGTTGAAATTTTAGACACCCAGAGACATATTTGGCCATATCCCTCTTCATACCCGTCCATCAGTAAGCCTTCTAGATGTTTTGGGACATCTTATCACTTTCTAGATGCAGCGTGTATTTCGTCTATGTGCTTCATCAATAATTATCTTTCTAGTTTGTCTAATCTCACGTGCGCTACCTATCGCCCAATCTCAATGTGCTAATCGACATTACTATTGAAATCTCTATGCTCACATTGTCTAACTATAACAACCCAAGCCAATCGTGACGATATTGTCCCTACCTTAGCCACCATTGACTAAGTGTAGGGTTTTGTTCTTGGCAAGACTCGAACCTGAGTCTCTCAAAAGCGCTCGGCACAATGAGACACCCTAAAATGTACATTTAGCCCAGGAATCCCCCTGGAGTCAGATCGATGTGTGATATTATAATCCATCCCCCTTGGGAGCAATCTCATCCTCGAGATTCACAACTCTGGTACACACAAAGTGGCTTCGATACCATTTGTAACAATCCGAGCCCACTGTGATGATATTGTCCCCACCTTAGCCACCGCTAACTGGGTGCAGGGTTTTGTTCTTGGAAAGACTCAAACCTGAGTTTTTCAAAAGTATTCGGCATAAGGAGATACCCTCGAATGCACATTTAGCCTAAGAATCCCCCTAGAGTCGGACTGATGTAGGATATTACAATCCAGCCCCCTTGGGAACAATCTCGTCCTTGAAATTCACACCTCTGGTACACATAGAGTGGTTCTGATATCATTTATAAAAACCTAGGCCCACCGTGACGATATTATCCCCACCTTAGCCATCACTGACTGGGTGCAGGGTTTTATTCTTAACAAGACTCGAACTTGAGTATCCCAAAAGTGCTCGGCGCAATGAGACACCCTTGAATGCACATTTTGCCTAGAAATCCCCCTAGAGTCAAACTGATGTAGGATATTACAATCCACCCCCCTTGGGAGAAATCTTGTCATCGAGATTCATACTCCGGTACACACAGAACAAAAATTCAAGTTCGAGTTTTGCTAAGAACAAAACCCTGCACCAAGTCAGTGGTGGCTAAGGTAGGGATAATATCATCACAGTGGGCCCGAGTTATTACAAATGGTATTAGAGCTGCTCTATGTGTACTGAAGGTGTGAATCTCGAGGACAAGATTGCTCCTTAGGTGGTGGATTGTAATATCCCACATCGATCCAACTCCAGGGGGATTCCTGGCCTAAATGTGCATTCGAGGGTGTCTCATTATGCCGAGCGATTTTGCAAAACTCAGATTCAAGTTTTGCCAAGAACAAAACCCATACACCCAGTCAGTGGTGGCTAAGGTGGGGACAATATCATCACGGTGGGCCCAGGTTGTTTGTAACACACTGGGTTGCACTACGTGATGATATTTTCCCAACTTAGCCACATACACACCATGAAGGTTTTGTTCATGGAGAGACTTGAACTCGAGATGCACACCCGTTACACTCAGAGGCAGCTCTGATACCATTTTGTAACACACCAGGTCCTACTACGTGATGATATTGTCCCCACTTAGCCACAAACACACTGTGGGGGTTTTGTTCCTGGGGAAATTTGAACTCGAGCCACCCCCAAAAAGCCTCGACACTAGTAAACAACTGCGTATGCACTCATAGCCCAATCTGAAATCTGAGGTCTAGCTGATGTGGGATTATTACATTGTTACAAATGATATCAAAGCCACTCTAGGTGTAACAGTGGTGTGAGTCCTAAGGACAGGACTACTCCAAGGGGGGTGAATTGTAATATCCCACATTGGTCCGATACTAGAACGATGCCTGGTCTAAATAAGCAATTACGAGCCTTACTAGTGCTGAGCTCTTTTGGGAAACTCAAGTTCGAGTCTTGCCAAGAACAAAACCCTATACCCAGTTGGTAGTGGCTAAAGTGGGACAATATCAGTACGTAGTGGGCCTAAGTTGTTACGAACACCCTTAGCAAGATCAATTATCCAGTTGTCCTACTTTCGCTCTTCTCAGATCTACTATTGTAGATTTGATTGACAGGTCATTGTATATAAAACTGTTTGGTTAGCCTTAGTCCTCACACCGAAGTGAAAACTATCAATCAATTGATATATTTGAGCCTTTATTCTTCTATTTTGCTAAATTCTTTGCTTAGGACATTTGTTACAATGTTAGCCTCTCTTAGATAGTAATGCAACTTAAATTCACAATCTCTTAAGAACTCTATCAATCATCTTTGCTTGACGTTCAACTCCTTCTTGGTGTAAATACACTTCAAAGTTTTATGATCTAAGTATAGGTTAAACTTCTCACCATACACATAGTGTCTCCATCTTTAGGGCAAAATCTATTACTACAAGCTCCAAATCACAAATTGAATAGTTATGCTCATGAATCTTGAGCTATCATAAGGCACAAGCGACAACCTTTCCTTCTTGCATTAATATTGTTCCCAAACCATTTGTAGATGCATTAATATAGGCAACATAACCAACTCCATGTGGTGGGAGTAATCAGTATCAGTACTGAAGTAAACTACTTGAAACACCTTGCCTCCCATGCCCAGGCCCACATCATCCCACGGTATATTTCTTCGATATTTTTGTGCTGCCTGGGAGGCGAGCACGTGTTACGTTGTCCTTTTTCTTTCTAAATCCCACATCCATGAGATATCCTGTGCACATTAATCTATTCACAAAATAATTCATATAAATTCATGACGCCATGGAATAAAATAAATCTTTTATTATTTAATGAAAAAATCCAAGAGTAATAATTCGACCTTCATTACAATGAAGTAAAATAAATAAATAGATTTAGGCCCACATACCCAACAATGAATTTAAATAAAAATTTCTACATACTAAATGACTCCCATGCAGCCTTGATAATTAAATTCTTGAAATGTTAAAAATAAGGAGTGAGCTATAAAGCTCAGTAAATCATTCCAAATATTTAATTCATTATTTCGATAAAATAAAACATGCATAACAGGCATTTACGAAGGGATTAAATGATTAAAACAATTTGTTGTTTCAGTTGTCATTAAAGGCTGAAAGGGTACCCCAGCATTTCCAATCCCTTAGGAAAGAGTTACTATACTGAACTCAGACTCACAGAGTTGAGGTAGGATCAACTTCGAACCCTCTATTTCCTCACGAAGAACATCTGCCCCCGTGCCGATACATAGTTTGGATCTTTATTTAATCTTATATTAAATGTATGAACAAAATAATTAAATAATTCAGTAGAATTTAAACATACAACTGTGATAACATTACATCATAGCTCATGCATCATTGTAACCTTAAGCATGCATATTCTATATGACATGCATAAAAGATCAAAGGAAAACACCAAAGCAAGCTCTATTTGAATCAAATAATAAAGTAAAAAGTGGGAATCATTTCATCTCAAGATCACTTTCTTCTGACACTTCTTTAGATCTTGCAGATCTTTCCCCCCTTGCTTACACTAAATTTGTGTAGCATTCCTTTGCTACTACTCTTAGAACAACTCAAGAAAAAAAAAGAAAACACTAGATGCCAAGAGAGAGGCATAGAGAGCTAGAAAGAACTCTTTTCAGTTCTTGCTAGGATGAAACAGAATGAAAGGGGAGAGGGGTTTATATATATTTAAAAAAAAAGTCACGCACCTACGTGATTTGGTGCGCAGGCAGGCTCAACCCAATTTCACGTGGGCCTAGCCGAGCTCCCCCCTTTTATTACCTAAATTGTATTTAAATGCCAAACATATATAAATAATTTAATCATGGCCCATCTCGTGAATATATTGAATATTAAATACATGTGTATCATTAAATTTCGTTGAACGCATATATTATTAGGTTTCATAAAATTGCATGTATATAGATATATTCACACATCTTTATGTACATCAATAATTTCTTGATTAATTTCTTCATACAATCAACATGTATTTATGCACACACACACACACACACACACATATATATATATATAACACTTGTTTCTATTTCTATAAAATTACTATACCATTTCATTTTTTTTCTATTTTATTTTATAAATACCATGATTTATATCCAAAAATATTAACAATTCCTCGAAGTCGAATTATTTTATTTAATTTTTTTCCTTGAATTTTGCACAAAATTCTTGGGTATTACATTTTACCCCCTTTAAATGAATTTTGTCCTCGAAATTTGCGCTAGTTTACTTGATATTATTTTGTCACGTATCCCTAGCAGAGAGATCTGGATTTAATTAATTTTTGAGAAATCTAGGTGGTTCTCTGTAATCATCCTAGGTCTAATAATGTGCCCACTTCAACATGAATTTTTAAAAATTCAAAATAAATATAAAAATGATTGGAAACTTGTTTTTAATTATCATTGTATGATATTTAATCAAGATAAAATTTATTAGAACATTCGGAT